>CAUDMG010000372.1:0-267500 GCA_958450375.1 Homarus gammarus
TTGACATGTTCACCAAAAGTGACGGAACGACAGGTTCGGAAATTACGAAAATTTCATTTTTTCCTGGTTTGCCAAAAATGACAAAAATTCATGTCCGGACCTTACAAATAATCCTTTTTTGGCCGGTTCGCCAAAACAGCCTGACCGACAGCTTCGGACGTTGCAAAAATTTCATTTTTTGCGGGTTTGCCAAAAATGTCAAAAATTCATGTCCGGACCTAACGAAAAATGCTTTTTTGGCCGGTTCACCAAAAGTGCCGGAACGACAGCTTCGGACGTTGCAAAAATTTCATTTTTTGCGGGTTTGCCAAAAATGACAAAAATTAATGTCCGGACCTTACGAAAAATGCTTTTTTGGCACGTTCACCAAAAGTGACGGAGCGACAGGTCCGGTCCTTACGAAAATTTCATTTTTTGCGGGTTTGCCAAAAATGACAAAAATTCATGTCCGGACCTTAAGAAAAATTGTTTTTTGGCCGGTTCACCAAAAGTGTCGGAACGACAGGTCGTGACCTTACGAAAATTTCATTTTTTACTGGTTTGCCAAAAATGACAAAAATTCATGTCCGGACCTTACGAAAAATGCTTTTTTGGCATGTTCACCAAAAGTACCGGAACGACAGGTCCGGACCTTACGAAAATTTCATGTTTTGCGGGTTTGCCAAAAATGACAAAAATTCATGTCCGGACCTTACGAAAAATGCTTTTTTGGCATGTTCACCGAAAGTGACGGAACGACAGGTCCGGACCTTACGAAAAATGCTTTTTTGACATGTTCACCAAAAGTGACGGAACGACAGGTCCGGACCTTATGCAAATTTCATTTTTTGCGGGTTTGCCAAAAATGACAAAAATTCATGTCCGGACCTTACGAAAAATGCTTTTTTGACATGTTCACCAAAAGTGACGGAACGACAGGTCCGGACCTTAGGAAAATTTCATTTTTTCCTGGTTTGCCAAAAATTACAAAAATTCATGTCCAGACCTTACGAAAAATGCTTTTTTGGCATGTTCACCAAAAGTACCGGAACGACAGGTCCGGACCTTATGAAAATTTCATTTTTTGCGGGCTTGCCAAAAATGACAAAAATTCATGTCCGGACCTTACGAAAAATGCTTTTTTGGCATGTTCACCAAAAGTGACGGAGCGACAGGTCCGGAAATTACGAAAATTTCATTTTTTCCTGGTTTGCCAAAAATGACAAAAATTCATGTCCGGACCTTACAAATAATACTTTTTTGGCCGGTTCGCCAAAACAGCCTGACCGACAGCTTCGGACGTTGCAAAAATTTCATTTTTTGCGGGTTTGCCAAAAATGACAAAAATTCATGTCCGGACCTTACGAAAAATGCTTTTTTGGCCGGTTCACCAAAAAAGACGGAACGACAGGTCCGGAAATTACCAAAATTTCATTTTTTGCTGGTTTGCCAAAAATGATAAAAATTCCTGTCCGGACCTCACGAAAAATGCTTTTTTGGCATGTTCACCAAAAGTACCGGAACGACAGGTCCGGACCTTATGCAAATTTCATTTTTTGCGGGTTTGCCAAAAATGACAAAAATTCATGTCCGGACCTTACGAAAAATGCTTTTTTGACATGTTCACCAAAAGTGACGGAACGACAGGTCCGGACCTTAGGAAAATTTCATTTTTTCCTGGTTTGCCAAAAATTACAAAAATTCATGTCCAGACCTTACGAAAAATGCTTTTTTGGCATGTTCACCAAAAGTACCGGAACGACAGGTCCGGACCTTATGAAAATTTCATTTTTTGCGGGCTTGCCAAAAATGACAAAAATTCATGTCCGGACCTTACGAAAAATGCTTTTTTGGCATGTTCACCAAAAGTGACGGAACGACAGGTTCGGAAATTACGAAAATTTCATTTTTTCCTGGTTTGCCAAAAATGACAAAAATTCATGTCCGGACCTTACAAATAATCCTTTTTTGGCCGGTTCGCCAAAACAGCCTGACCGACAGCTTCGGACGTTGCAAAAATTTCATTTTTTGCGGGTTTGCCAAGAATGTCAAAAATTCATGTCCGGACCTAACGAAAAATGCTTTTTTGGCCGGTTCACCAAAAGTGCCGGAACGACAGCTTCGGACGTTGCAAAAATTTCATTTTTTGCGGGTTTGCCAAAAATGACAAAAATTAATGTCCGGACCTTACGAAAAATGCTTTTTTGGCACGTTCACCAAAAGTGACGGAGCGACAGGTCCGGTCCTTACGAAAATTTCATTTTTTGCGGGTTTGCCAAAAATGACAAAAATTCATGTCCGGACCTTAAGAAAAATTGTTTTTTGGCCGGTTCACCAAAAGTGTCGGAACGACAGGTCCTGACCTTACGAAAATTTCATTTTTTACTGGTTTGCCAAAAATGACAAAAATTCATGTCCGGACCTTACGAAAAATGCTTTTTTGGCATGTTCACCAAAAGTACCGGAACGACAGGTCCGGACCTTACGAAAATTTCATGTTTTGCGGGTTTGCCAAAAATGACAAAAATTCATGTCCGGACCTTACGAAAAATGCTTTTTTGGCATGTTCACCGAAAGTGACGGAACGACAGGTCCGGACCTTACGAAAAATGCTTTTTTGACATGTTCACCAAAAGTGACGGAACGACAGGTCCGGACCTTAGGAAAATTTCATTTTTTCCTGGTTTGCCAAAAATTACAAAAATTCATGTCCAGACCTTACGAAAAATGCTTTTTTGGCATGTTCACCAAAAGTACCGGAACGACAGGTCCGGACCTTATGAAAATTTCATTTTTTGCGGGCTTGCCAAAAATGACAAAAATTCATGTCCGGACCGTACGAAAAATGCTTTTTTGGCATGTTCACCAAAAGTGACGGAACGACAGGTCCGGAAATTACCAAAATTTCATTTTTTGCTGGTTTGCCAAAAATGATAAAAATTCCTGTCCGGACCTCACGAAAAATGCTTTTTTGGCATGTTCACCAAAAGTACCGGAACGACAGGTCCGGACCTTATGCAAATTTCATTTTTTGCGGGTTTGCCAAAAATGACAAAAATTCATGTCCGGACCTTACGAAAAATGCTTTTTTGACATGTTCACCAAAAGTGACGGAACGACAGCTTCGGACGTTGCAAAAATTTCATTTTTTGCGGGTTTGCCAAAAATGACAAAAATTCATGTCCGGACCTTACGAAAAATGCTTTTTTGGCATGTTCACCAAAAGTACCGGAACGACAGGTCCGGACCTTACGAAAATTTCATGTTTTGCGGGTTTGCCAAAAATGACAAAAATTCATGTCCGGACCTTACGAAAAATGCTTTTTTGGCATGTTCACCGAAAGTGACGGAACGACAGGTCCGGACCTTACGAAAAATGCTTTTTTGACATCTTCACCAAAAGTGACGGAACGACAGGTCCGGACCTTAGGAAAATTTCATTTTTTCCTGGCTTGCCAAAAATGACAAAAATTCATGTCCGGACCTTACGAAAAATGCTTTTTTGGCATGTTCACCAAAAGTGACGGAACGACAGGTTCGGAAATTACGAAAATTTCATTTTTTCCTGGTTTGCCAAAAATGACAAAAATTCATGTCCGGACCTTACAAATAATCCTTTTTTGGCCGGTTCACCAAAACCGCCTGACCGACAGCTTCGGACGTTGCAAAAATTTCATTTTTTGCGGGTTTGCCAAAAATGTCAAAAATTCATGTCCGGACCTAACGAAAAATTGTTTTTTGGCCGGTTCACCAAAAGTGTCGGAACGACAGGTCGTGACCTTACGAAAATTTCATTTTTTACTGGTTTGCCAAAAATGACAAAAATTCATGTCCGGACCTTACGAAAAATGCTTTTTTGGCATGTTCACCAAAAGTACCGGAACGACAGGTCCGGACCTTACGAAAATTTCATGTTTTGCGGGTTTGCCAAAAATGACAAAAATTCATGTCCGGACCTTACGAAAAATGCTTTTTTGGCATGTTCACCGAAAGTGACGGAACGACAGGTCCGGACCTTACGAAAAATGCTTTTTTGACATGTTCACCAAAAGTGACGGAACGACAGGTCCGGACCTTATGCAAATTTCATTTTTTGCGGGTTTGCCAAAAATGACAAAAATTCATGTCCGGACCTTACGAAAAATGCTTTTTTGACATGTTCACCAAAAGTGACGGAACGACAGGTCCGGACCTTAGGAAAATTTCATTTTTTCCTGGTTTGCCAAAAATTACAAAAATTCATGTCCAGACCTTACGAAAAATGCTTTTTTGGCATGTTCACCAAAAGTACCGGAACGACAGGTCCGGACCTTATGAAAATTTCATTTTTTGCGGGCTTGCCAAAAATGACAAAAATTCATGTCCGGACCTTACGAAAAATGCTTTTTTGGCATGTTCACCAAAAGTGACGGAACGACAGGTTCGGAAATTACGAAAATTTCATTTTTTCCTGGTTTGCCAAAAATGACAAAAATTCATGTCCGGACCTTACAAATAATCCTTTTTTGGCCGGTTCGCCAAAACAGCCTGACCGACAGCTTCGGACGTTGCAAAAATTTCATTTTTTGCGGGTTTGCCAAAAATGTCAAAAATTCATGTCCGGACCTAACGAAAAATGCTTTTTTGGCCGGTTCACCAAAAGTGCCGGAACGACAGCTTCGGACGTTGCAAAAATTTCATTTTTTGCGGGTTTGCCAAAAATGACAAAAATTAATGTCCGGACCTTACGAAAAATGCTTTTTTGGCACGTTCACCAAAAGTGACGGAGCGACAGGTCCGGTCCTTACGAAAATTTCATTTTTTGCGGGTTTGCCAAAAATGACAAAAATTCATGTCCGGACCTTAAGAAAAATGCTTTTTTGGCCGGTTCACCAAAAGTGACGGAACGACAGGTCCGGAAATTACCAAAATTTCATTTTTTCCTGGTTTGCCAAAAATTACAAAAATTCATGTCCAGACCTCACGAAAAATGCTTTTTTGGCATGTTCACCAAAAGTACCGGAACGACAGGTCCGGACCTTATGCAAATTTCATTTTTTGCGGGTTTGCCAAAAATGACAAAAATTCATGTCCGGACCTTACGAAAAATGCTTTTTTGACATGTTCACCAAAAGTGACGGAACGACAGGTTCGGAAATTACGAAAATTTCATTTTTTCCTGGTTTGCCAAAAATGACAAAAATTCATGTCCGGACCTTACAAATAATCCTTTTTTGGCCGGTTCGCCAAAACAGCCTGACCGACAGCTTCGGACGTTGCAAAAATTTCATTTTTTGCGGGTTTGCCAAAAATGTCAAAAATTCATGTCCGGACCTAACGAAAAATGCTTTTTTGGCCGGTTCACCAAAAGTGCCGGAACGACAGCTTCGGACGTTGCAAAAATTTTATTTTTTGCGGGTTTGCCAAAAATGACAAAAATTAATGTCCGGACCTTACGAAAAATGCTTTTTTGGCACGTTCACCAAAAGTGACGGAGCGACAGGTCCGGTCCTTACGAAAATTTCATTTTTTGCGGGTTTGCCAAAAATGACAAAAATTCATGTCCGGACCTTAAGAAAAATTGTTTTTTGGCCGGTTCACCAAAAGTGTCGGAACGACAGGTCGTGACCTTACGAAAATTTCATTTTTTACTGGTTTGCCAAAAATGACAAAAATTCATGTCCGGACCTTACGAAAAATGCTTTTTTGGCATGTTCACCAAAAGTACCGGAACGACAGGTCCGGACCTTACGAAAATTTCATGTTTTGCGGGTTTGCCAAAAATGACAAAAATTCATGTCCGGACCTTACGAAAAATGCTTTTTTGGCCGGTTCACCAAAAGTGACGGAACGACAGGTCCGGAAATTACCAAAATTTCATTTTTTGCTGGTTTGCCAAAAATGATAAAAATTCCTGTCCGGACCTCACGAAAAATGCTTTTTTGGCATGTTCACCAAAAGTACCGGAACGACAGGTCCGGACCTTATGCAAATTTCATTTTTTGCGGGTTTGCCAAAAATGACAAAAATTCATGTCCGGACCTTACGAAAAATGCTTTTTTGACATGTTCACCAAAAGTGACGGAACGACAGCTTCGGACGTTGCAAAAATTTCATTTTTTGCGGGTTTGCCAAAAATGACAAAAATTAATGTCCGGACCTTACGAAAAATGCTTTTTTGGCACGTTCACCAAAAGTGACGGAGCGACAGGTCCGGTCCTTACGAAAATTTCATTTTTTGCGGGTTTGCCAAAAATGACAAAAATTCATGTCCGGACCTTAAGAAAAATGTTTTTTGGCCGGTTCACCAAAAGTGTCGGAACGACAGGTCCTGACCTTACGAAAATTTCATTTTTTACTGGTTTGCCAAAAATGACAAAAATTCATGTCCGGACCTTACGAAAAATGCTTTTTTGGCATGTTCACCAAAAGTACCGGAACGACAGGTCCGGACCTTACGAAAATTTCATGTTTTGCGGGTTTGCCAAAAATGACAAAAATTCATGTCCGGACCTTACGAAAAATGCTTTTTTGGCATGTTCACCGAAAGTGACGGAACGACAGGTCCGGACCTTACGAAAAATGCTTTTTTGACATGTTCACCAAAAGTGACGGAACGACAGGTCCGGACCTTACGAAAATTTTATTATTTGCGGGTTTGCCAAAAATGACAAAAATTCATGTCCGGAACTTAAGAAAAATGCTTTTTTGGCCGGTTCACCAAAAGTGCCGGAACGACAGGTCCGGACCTTACGAAAATTTCATTTTTTGCTGGTTTGCCAAAAATGACAAAAATTCATGTCCGGACCTTACGAAAAATGCTTTTTTGGCCGGTTCGCCAAAAGTGCCGGAAAAACAGGTCCTGACCTTACGAAAATTTCATTTTTTGCGGGTTTGCCAAAAATGACAAAAATTCATGTCCGCACCTTATGAAAAATGCTTTTTTGGCCGGTTCACCGAAAGTGCCGGAACGACAGGTCCGGACCTTACGAAAATTTTATTATTTGCGGGTTTGCCAAAAATGACAAAAATTCATGTCCGGACCTTACGAAAAATGCTTTTTTGGCATGTTCACCAAAAGTACCGGAACGACAGGTCCGGACCTTACGAAAATTTCATTTTTTGCTGGTTTGCCAAAAATGACAAAAATTCATGTCCGGACCTTACGAAAAATGCTTTTTTGGCATGTTCACCAAAAGTGCCGGAACGACAGGTCCTGACCTTACGAAAATTTCATTTTTTACTGGTTTGCCAAAAATGACAAAAATTCATGTCCGGACCTTACGAAAAATGCTTTTTTGGCATGTTCACCAAAAGTACCGGAACGACAGGTCCGGACCTTACGAAAATTTCATGTTTTGCGGGTTTGCCAAAAATGACAAAAATTCATGTCCGGACCTTACGAAAAATGCTTTTTTGGCATGTTCACCGAAAGTGACGGAACGACAGGTCCGGACCTTACGAAAAATGCTTTTTTGACATGTTCACCAAAAGTGACGGAACGACAGGTCCGGACCTTAGGAAAATTTCATTTTTTCCTGGTTTGCCAAAAATTACAAAAATTCATGTCCAGACCTTACGAAAAATGCTTTTTTGGCATGTTCACCAAAAGTACCGGAACGACAGGTCCGGACCTTATGAAAATTTCATTTTTTGCGGGCTTGCCAAAAATGACAAAAATTCATGTCCGGACCGTACGAAAAATGCTTTTTTGGCATGTTCACCAAAAGTGACGGAACGACAGGTCCGGAAATTACCAAAATTTCATTTTTTGCTGGTTTGCCAAAAATGACAAAAATTCATGTCCGGACCTTACGAAAAATGCTTTTTTGGCATGTTCACCAAAAGTACCGGAACGACAGGTCCGGACCTTACGAAAATTTCATTTTTTGCTGGTTTGCCAAAAATGACAAAAATTCATGTCCGGACCTTACGAAAAATGCTTTTTTGGCATGTTCACCAAAAGTGCCGGAACGACAGGTCCGGACCTTACGAAAATTTCATTTTTTGCGGGTTTGCCAAAAATGACAAAAATTCATGTCCGGACCTTACGAAAAATGCTTTTTTGACATGTTCACCAAAAGTGACGGAACGACAGGTCCGGACCTTAGGAAAATTTCATTTTTTGCTGGTTTGCCAAAAATGACAAAAATTCATGTCCGGACCTTACGAAAAATGCTTTTTTGGCATGTTCACCAAAAGTACCGGAACGACAGGTCCGGACCTTATGAAAATTTCATTTTTTGCGGGCTTGCCAAAAATGACAAAAATTCATGTCCGGACCGTACGAAAAATGCTTTTTTGGCATGTTCACCAAAAGTGACGGAACGACAGGTCCGGAAATTACCAAAATTTCATTTTTTGCTGGTTTGCCAAAAATGACAAAAATTCATGTCCGGACCTTACGAAAAATGCTTTTTTGGCATGTTCACCAAAAGTACCGGAACGATAGGTCCGGACCATACGAAAATTTCATTTTTTGCTGGTTTGCCAAAAATGACAAAAATTCATGTCCGGACCTTACAAAAAATGCTTTTTTGGCATGTTCACCAAAAGTGCCGGAACGACAGGTCCGGACCTTACGAAAATTTCATTTTTTGCGGGTTTGCCAAAAATGACAAAAATTCATGTCCGGACCTTACGAAAAATGATTTTTGGCCGGTTCACCAAAAGTGCCGAAACGACAGGCCCGGACCTTACGAAAATTTCATTTTTTGCTGGTTTGCCAAAAATGATAAAAATTCATGTCCGGACCTTACGAAAATTTATTTTTTGGCCGGTTCGCCAAAAGTGCCGGAAAAACAGGTCCGGACCTTACGAAAAATGCTTTTTTGGCATGTTCACCAAAAGTGACGGAACGACAGGTCCGGACCTTACGAAAATTTCATTTTTTGCGGGTTTGCCAAAAATGACAAAAATTCATGTCCGGACCTTACGAAAAATGCTTTTTTGGCCGGTTCACCAAAAGTGTCGGAACGACAGGTCCTGACCTTACGAAAATTTCATTTTTTACTGGTTTGCCAAAAATGACAAAAATTCATGTCCGGACCTTACGAAAAATGCTTTTTTGGCATGTTCACCAAAAGTGCCGGAACGACAGGTCCGGACCTTAGGAAAATTTCATTTTTTCCTGGTTTGCCAATATTACAAAAATTCATGTCCAGACTTTACGAAAAATGCATTTTTGGCCGGGTTCACCAAAAGTGCTGGAATGACAGGTCCGGACCTTACGAAAATTTCATTTTTTGCTGGTTTGCGAAAAATGACAAAAATTCATGTCCGGACCTTAAGAAAAATTGTTTTTTGGCCGGTTCACCAAAAGTGTCGGAACGACAGGTCGTGATCTTACGAAAATTTCATTTTTTACTGGTTTGCCAAAAATGACAAAAATTCATGTCCGGACCTTACGAAAAATGCTTTTTTGGCATGTTCACCAAAAGTACCGGAACGACAGGTCCGGACCTTACGAAAATTTCATTTTTTGCTGGTTTGCCAAAAATGACAAAAATTCATGTCCGGACCTTACGAAAAATTATTTTTTGGCCGGTTCGCCAAAAGTGCCGGAAAAACAGGTCCGGACCTTACGAAAAATGCTTTTTTGGCATGTTCACCAAAAGTGACGGAACGACAGGTCCGGACCTTACGAAAATTTCATTTTTTGCGGGTTTGCCAAAAATGACAAAAATTCATGTCCGGACCTTACGAAAAATGCTTTTTTGGCCGGTTCACCAAAAGTGACGGAACGACAGGTCCGGACCTTACGAAAATTTCATTTTTTCTGGTTTGCCAAAAATGACAAAAATTCATGTCCGGACCTTACGAAAAATGCTTTTTTGGCATGTTCACCAAAAGTGCCGGAACGACAGGTCCGGACCTTAGGAAAATTTCATTTTTTCCTGGTTTGCCAAAATTACAAAAATTCATGTCCAGACTTTACGAAAAATGCATTTTTGGCCGGGTTCACCAAAAGTGCTGGAATGACAGGTCCGGACCTTACGAAAATTTCATTTTTTGCTGGTTTGCCAAAAATGACAAAAATTCATGTCCGGACCTTAAGAAAAATTGTTTTTTGGCCGGTTCACCAAAAGTGTCGGAACGACAGGTCGTGATCTTACGAAAATTTCATTTTTTACTGGTTTGCCAAAAATGACAAAAATTCATGTCCGGACCTTACGAAAAATGCTTTTTTGGCATGTTCACCAAAAGTACCGGAACGACAGGTCCGGACCTTACGAAAATTTCATGTTTTGCGGGTTTGCCAAAAATGACAAAAATTCATGTCCGGACCTTACGAAAAATGCTTTTTTGGCATGTTCACCGAAAGTGACGGAACGACAGGTCCGGACCTTACGAAAAATGCTTTTTTGACATGTTCACCAAAAGTGACGGAACGACAGGTCCGGACCTTATGCAAATTTCATTTTTTGCGGGTTTGCCAAAAATGACAAAAATTCATGTCCGGACCTTACGAAAAATGCTTTTTTGACATGTTCACCAAAAGTGACGGAACGACAGGTCCGGACCTTAGGAAAATTTCATTTTTTCCTGGTTTGCCAAAAATTACAAAAATTCATGTCCAGACCTTACGAAAAATGCTTTTTTGGCATGTTCACCAAAAGTACCGGAACGACAGGTCCGGACCTTATGAAAATTTCATTTTTTGCGGGCTTGCCAAAAATGACAAAAATTCATGTCCGGACCTTACGAAAAATGCTTTTTTGGCATGTTCACCAAAAGTGACGGAACGACAGGTTCGGAAATTACGAAAATTTCATTTTTTCCTGGTTTGCCAAAAATGACAAAAATTCATGTCCGGACCTTACAAATAATCCTTTTTTGGCCGGTTCGCCAAAACAGCCTGACCGACAGCTTCGGACGTTGCAAAAATTTCATTTTTTGCGGGTTTGCCAAAAATGTCAAAAATTCATGTCCGGACCTAACGAAAAATGCTTTTTTGGCCGGTTCACCAAAAGTGCCGGAACGACAGCTTCGGACGTTGCAAAAATTTCATTTTTTGCGGGTTTGCCAAAAATGACAAAAATTAATGTCCGGACCTTACGAAAAATGCTTTTTTGGCACGTTCACCAAAAGTGACGGAGCGACAGGTCCGGTCCTTACGAAAATTTCATTTTTTGCGGGTTTGCCAAAAATGACAAAAATTCATGTCCGGACCTTAAGAAAAATGCTTTTTTGGCCGGTTCACCAAAAGTGACGGAACGACAGGTCCGGACCTTACCAAAATTTCATTTTTTCCTGGTTTGCCAAAAATGACAAAAATTCATGTCCGGACCTCACGAAAAATGCTTTTTTGGCATGTTCACCAAAAGTACCGGAACGACAGGTCCGGACCTTACGAAAATTTCATTTTTTGCGGGTTTGCCAAAAATGACAAAAATTCATGTCCGGACCTTACGAAAAATGCTTTTTTGGCGGTTCACCAAAAGTGTCGGAACGACAGGTCCGGACCTTACGAAAATTTCATGTTTTGCGGGTTTGCCAAAAATGACAAAAATTCATGTCCGGACCTTACGAAAAATGTTTTTTTGGCATGTTCACCGAAAGTGACGGAACGACAGGTCCGGACCTTACGAAAAATTCTTTTTTTCCTGGTTTGCCAAAAATTACAAAAATTCATGTCCAGACCTTACGAAAAATGCTTTTTTGGCATGTTCACCAAAAGTACCGGAACGACAGGTCCGGACCTTATGAAAATTTCATTTTTTGCGGGCTTGCCAAAAATGACAAAAATTCATGTCCGGACCGTACGAAAAATGCTTTTTTGGCATGTTCACCAAAAGTGACGGAACGACAGGTCCGGAAATTACCAAAATTTCATTTTTTGCTGGTTTGCCAAAAATGATAAAAATTCCTGTCCGGACCTCACGAAAAATGCTTTTTTGGCATGTTCACCAAAAGTACCGGAACGACAGGTCCGGACCTTATGCAAATTTCATTTTTTGCGGGTTTGCCAAAAATGACAAAAATTCATGTCCGGACCTTACGAAAAATGCTTTTTTGACATGTTCACCAAAAGTGACGGAACGACAGGTCCGGACCTTAGGAAAATTTCATTTTTTCCTGGTTTGCCAAAAATTACAAAAATTCATGTCCAGACCTTACGAAAAATGCTTTTTTGGCATGTTCACCAAAAGTACCGGAACGACAGGTCCGGACCTTATGAAAATTTCATTTTTTGCGGGCTTGCCAAAAATGACAAAAATTCATGTCCGGACCTTACGAAAAATGCTTTTTTGGCATGTTCACCAAAAGTGACGGAACGACAGGTCCGGAAATTACGAAAATTTCATTTTTTGCTGGTTTGCCAAAAATGACAAAAATTCATGTCCGGACCTTACGAAAAATGCTTTTTTGGCAGGTTCACCAAAAGTTCCGGAACGACAGGTCCGGACCTTTTTAAAATTTCATTTTTTGCGGGTTTGCCAAAAATGACAAAAATTCATGTCCGGACCTTACGAAAAATGCTTTTTTGGCCGGTTCACCAAAAGTGCCGGAACGACAGCTTCGGACGTTTTTAAAATTTCATTTTTTGCGGGTTTGCCAAAAATGACAAAAATTCATGTCCGGACCTTACGAAAAATGCTTTTTTGGCCGGTTCACCAAAAGTGACGGAACGACAGGTCCGGAAATTACCAAAATTTCATTTTTTGCTGGTTTGCCAAAAATGATAAAAATTCCTGTCCGGACCTCACGAAAAATGCTTTTTTGGCATGTTCACCAAAAGTACCGGAACGACAGGTCCGGACCTTATGCAAATTTCATTTTTTGCGGGTTTGCCAAAAATGACAAAAATTCATGTCCGGACCTTACGAAAAATGCTTTTTTGACATGTTCACCAAAAGTGACGGAACGACAGGTCCGGACCTTAGGAAAATTTCATTTTTTCCTGGTTTGCCAAAAATTACAAAAATTCATGTCCAGACCTTACGAAAAATGCTTTTTTGGCATGTTCACCAAAAGTACCGGAACGACAGGTCCGGACCTTATGAAAATTTCATTTTTTGCGGGCTTGCCAAAAATGACAAAAATTCATGTCCGGACCTTACGAAAAATGCTTTTTTGGCATGTTCACCAAAAGTGACGGAACGACAGGTTCGGAAATTACGAAAATTTCATTTTTTCCTGGTTTGCCAAAAATGACAAAAATTCATGTCCGGACCTTACAAATAATCCTTTTTTGGCCGGTTCGCCAAAACAGCCTGACCGACAGCTTCGGACGTTGCAAAAATTTCATTTTTTGCGGGTTTGCCAAAAATGTCAAAAATTCATGTCCGGACCTAACGAAAAATGCTTTTTTGGCCGGTTCACCAAAAGTGCCGGAACGACAGCTTCGGACGTTGCAAAAATTTCATTTTTTGCGGGTTTGCCAAAAATGACAAAAATTAATGTCCGGACCTTACGAAAAATGCTTTTTTGGCACGTTCACCAAAAGTGACGGAGCGACAGGTCCGGTCCTTACGAAAATTTCATTTTTTGCGGGTTTGCCAAAAATGACAAAAATTCATGTCCGGACCTTAAGAAAAATTGTTTTTTGGCCGGTTCACCAAAAGTGTCGGAACGACAGGTCCTGACCTTACGAAAATTTCATTTTTTACTGGTTTGCCAAAAATGACAAAAATTCATGTCCGGACCTTACGAAAAATGCTTTTTTGGCATGTTCACCAAAAGTACCGGAACGACAGGTCCGGACCTTACGAAAATTTCATGTTTTGCGGGTTTGCCAAAAATGACAAAAATTCATGTCCGGACCTTACGAAAAATGCTTTTTTGGCATGTTCACCGAAAGTGACGGAACGACAGGTCCGGACCTTACGAAAAATGCTTTTTTGACATGTTCACCAAAAGTGACGGAACGACAGGTCCGGACCTTAGGAAAATTTCATTTTTTCCTGGTTTGCCAAAAATTACAAAAATTCATGTCCAGACCTTACGAAAAATGCTTTTTTGGCATGTTCACCAAAAGTACCGGAACGACAGGTCCGGACCTTATGAAAATTTCATTTTTTGCGGGCTTGCCAAAAATGACAAAAATTCATGTCCGGACCGTACGAAAAATGCTTTTTTGGCATGTTCACCAAAAGTGACGGAACGACAGGTCCGGAAATTACCAAAATTTCATTTTTTGCTGGTTTGCCAAAAATGACAAAAATTCATGTCCGGACCTTACGAAAAATGCTTTTTTGGCATGTTCACCAAAAGTGACGGAACGACAGCTTCGGACGTTGCAAAAATTTCATTTTTTGCGGGTTTGCCAAAAATGACAAAAATTCATGTCCGGACCTTACGAAAAATGCTTTTTTGGCACGTTCACCAAAAGTGACGGAGCGACAGGTCCGGTCCTTACGAAAATTTCATTTTTTGCGGGTTTGCCAAAAATGACAAAAATTCATGTCCGGACCTTAAGAAAAATGCTTTTTTGGCCGGTTCACCAAAAGTGTCGGAACGACAGGTCCTGACCTTACGAAAATTTCATTTTTTACTGGTTTGCCAAAAATGACAAAAATTCATGTCCGGACCTTACGAAAAATGCTTTTTTGGCATGTTCACCAAAAGTACCGGAACGACAGGTCCGGACCTTACGAAAATTTCATGTTTTGCGGGTTTGCCAAAAATGACAAAAATTCATGTCCGGACCTTACGAAAAATGCTTTTTTGGCATGTTCACCGAAAGTGACGGAACGACAGGTCCGGACCTTACGAAAAATGCTTTTTTGACATGTTCACCAAAAGTGACGGAACGACAGGTCCGGACCTTAGGAAAATTTCATTTTTTCCTGGTTTGCCAAAAATTACAAAAATTCATGTCCAGACCTTACGAAAAATGCTTTTTTGGCATGTTCACCAAAAGTACCGGAACGACAGGTCCGGACCTTATGAAAATTTCATTTTTTGCGGGCTTGCCAAAAATGACAAAAATTCATGTCCGGACCGTACGAAAAATGCTTTTTTGGCATGTTCACCAAAAGTGACGGAACGACAGGTCCGGAAATTACCAAAATTTCATTTTTTGCTGGTTTGCCAAAAATGATAAAAATTCCTGTCCGGACCTCACGAAAAATGCTTTTTTGGCATGTTCACCAAAAGTACCGGAACGACAGGTCCGGACCTTATGCAAATTTCATTTTTTGCGGGTTTGCCAAAAATGACAAAAATTCATGTCCGGACCTTACGAAAAATGCTTTTTTGGCATGTTCACCAAAAGTGACGGAACGACAGCTTCGGACGTTGCAAAAATTTCATTTTTTGCGGGTTTGCCAAAAATGACAAAAATTCATGTCCGGACCTTACGAAAAATGCTTTTTTGGCACGTTCACCAAAAGTGACGGAGCGACAGGTCCGGTCCTTACGAAAATTTCATTTTTTGCGGGTTTGCCAAAAATGACAAAAATTCATGTCCGGACCTTAAGAAAAATGCTTTTTTGGCCGGTTCACCAAAAGTGTCGGAACGACAGGTCCGGACCTTACGAAAATTTCATTTTTTACTGGTTTGCCAAAAATGACAAAAATTCATGTCCGGACCTTACGAAAAATGCTTTTTTGGCATGTTCACCGAAAGTGACGGAACGACAGTCCGGACCTACGAAAATGCTTTTTGCAGTTCCCAAAGTGACGGAACGACAGGTCCGGGCCTTACGAAAATTTCATTTTTTGCGGGTTTGCCAAAAATGACAAAAATTCCTGTCCGGACCTCACGAAAAATGCTTTTTTGGCATGTTCACCAAAAGTACCGGAACGACAGGTCCGGACCTTATGCAAATTTCATTTTTTGCGGGTTTGCCAAAAATGACAAAAATTCATGTCCGGACCTTACGAAAAATGCTTTTTTGACATGTTCACCAAAAGTGACGGAACGACAGGTCCGGACCTTAGGAAAATTTCATTTTTTCCTGGTTTGCCAAAAATTACAAAAATTCATGTCCAGACCTTACGAAAAATGCTTTTTTGGCATGTTCACCAAAAGTACCGGAACGACAGGTCCGGACCTTATGAAAATTTCATTTTTTGCGGGCTTGCCAAAAATGACAAAAATTCATGTCCGGACCTTACGAAAAATGCTTTTTTGGCATGTTCACCAAAAGTGACGGAACGACAGGTCCGGAAATTACGAAAATTTCATTTTTTGCTGGTTTGCCAAAAATGACAAAAATTCATGTCCGGACCTCACGAAAAATGCTTTTTTGGCATGTTCACCAAAAGTACCGGAACGACAGGTCCGGACCTTATGCAAATTTCATTTTTTGCGGGTTTGCCAAAAATGACAAAAATTCATGTCCGGACCTTACGAAAAATGCTTTTTTGACATGTTCACCAAAAGTGACGGAACGACAGGTCCGGACCTTAGGAAAATTTCATTTTTTCCTGGTTTGCCAAAAATTACAAAAATTCATGTCCAGACCTTACGAAAAATGCTTTTTTGGCATGTTCACCAAAAGTACCGGAACGACAGGTCCGGACCTTATGAAAATTTCATTTTTTGCGGGCTTGCCAAAAATGACAAAAATTCATGTCCGGACCTTACGAAAAATGCTTTTTTGGCATGTTCACCAAAAGTGACGGAACGACAGGTCCGGAAATTACGAAAATTTCATTTTTTCCTGGTTTGCCAAAAATGACAAAAATTCATGTCCGGACCTTACAAATAATACTTTTTTGGCCGGTTCGCCAAAACAGCCTGACCGACAGCTTCGGACGTTGCAAAAATTTCATTTTTTGCGGGTTTGCCAAAAATGTCAAAAATTCATGTCCGGACCTAACGAAAAATGCTTTTTTGGCCGGTTCACCAAAAGTGCCGGAACGACAGGTCCGGACCTTACGAAAATTTCATTTTTTGCGGGTTTGCCAAAAATGACAAAAATTCATGTCCGGACCTTACGAAAAATGCTTTTTTGGCATGTTCACCAAAAGTGACGGAACGACAGGTCCGGAAATTACCAAAATTTCATTTTTTGCTGGTTTGCCAAAAATGATAAAAATTCCTGTCCGGACCTCACGAAAAATGCTTTTTTGGCATGTTCACCAAAAGTACCGGAACGACAGGTCCGGACCTTATGCAAATTTCATTTTTTGCGGGTTTGCCAAAAATGACAAAAATTCATGTCCGGACCTTACGAAAAATGCTTTTTTGACATGTTCACCAAAAGTGACGGAACGACAGGTCCGGACCTTAGGAAAATTTCATTTTTTCCTGGTTTGCCAAAAATTACAAAAATTCATGTCCAGACCTTACGAAAAATGCTTTTTTGGCATGTTCACCAAAAGTACCGGAACGACAGGTCCGGACCTTATGAAAATTTCATTTTTTGCGGGCTTGCCAAAAATGACAAAAATTCATGTCCGGACCTTACGAAAAATGCTTTTTTGGCATGTTCACCAAAAGTGACGGAACGACAGGTTCGGAAATTACGAAAATTTCATTTTTTCCTGGTTTGCCAAAAATGACAAAAATTCATGTCCGGACCTTACAAATAATCCTTTTTTGGCCGGTTCGCCAAAACAGCCTGACCGACAGCTTCGGACGTTGCAAAAATTTCATTTTTTGCGGGTTTGCCAAAAATGTCAAAAATTCATGTCCGGACCTAACGAAAAATGCTTTTTTGGCCGGTTCACCAAAAGTGCCGGAACGACAGCTTCGGACCTTGCAAAAATTTCATTTTTTGCGGGTTTGCCAAAAATGACAAAAATTCATGTCCGGACCTTACGAAAAATGCTTTTTTGGCACGTTCACCAAAAGTGACGGAGCGACAGGTCCGGTCCTTACGAAAATTTCATTTTTTGCGGGTTTGCCAAAAATGACAAAAATTCATGTCCGGACCTTAAGAAAAATTGTTTTTTGGCCGGTTCACCAAAAGTGTCGGAACGACAGGTCGTGACCTTACGAAAATTTCATTTTTTACTGGTTTGCCAAAAATGACAAAAATTCATGTCCGGACCTTACGAAAAATGCTTTTTTGGCATGTTCACCAAAAGTACCGGAACGACAGGTCCGGACCTTACGAAAATTTCATGTTTTGCGGGTTTGCCAAAAATGACAAAAATTCATGTCCGGACCTTACGAAAAATGCTTTTTTGGCATGTTCACCGAAAGTGACGGAACGACAGGTCCGGACCTTAGGAAAATTTCATTTTTTCCTGGTTTGCCAAAAATTACAAAAATTCATGTCCAGACCTTACGAAAAATGCTTTTTTGGCATGTTCACCAAAAGTACCGGAACGACAGGTCCGGACCTTATGAAAATTTCATTTTTTGCGGGCTTGCCAAAAATGACAAAAATTCATGTCCGGACCGTACGAAAAATGCTTTTTTGGCATGTTCACCAAAAGTGACGGAACGACAGGTCCGGAAATTACCAAAATTTCATTTTTTGCTGGTTTGCCAAAAATGATAAAAATTCCTGTCCGGACCTCACGAAAAATGCTTTTTTGGCATGTTCACCAAAAGTACCGGAACGACAGGTCCGGACCTTATGCAAATTTCATTTTTTGCGGGTTTGCCAAAAATGACAAAAATTCATGTCCGGACCTTACGAAAAATGCTTTTTTGACATGTTCACCAAAAGTGACGGAACGACAGGTCCGGAAATTACGAAAATTTCATTTTTTCCTGGTTTGCCAAAAATGACAAAAATTCATGTCCGGACCTTACAAATAATACTTTTTTGGCCGGTTCGCCAAAACAGCCTGACCGACAGCTTCGGACGTTGCAAAAATTTCATTTTTTGCGGGTTTGCCAAAAATGTCAAAAATTCATGTCCGGACCTAACGAAAAATGCTTTTTTGGCCGGCTCACCAAAAGTGCTGGAATGACAGGTACGGACCTTACGAAAATTTTATTATTTGCGGGTTTGCCAAAAATGACAAAAATTCATGTCCGGACCTTAAGAAAAATGCTTTTTTGGCCGGTTCACCAAAAGTGACGGAACGACAGGTCCGGAAATTACCAAAATTTCATTTTTTGCTGGTTTGCCAAAAATGATAAAAATTCCTGTCCGGACCTCACGAAAAATGCTTTTTTGGCATGTTCACCAAAAGTACCGGAACGACAGGTCCGGACCTTATGCAAATTTCATTTTTTGCGGGTTTGCCAAAAATGACAAAAATTCATGTCCGGACCTTACGAAAAATGCTTTTTTGACATGTTTACCAAAAGTGACGGAACGACAGGTCCGGACCTTAGGAAAATTTCATTTTTTCCTGGTTTGCCAAAAATTACAAAAATTCATGTCCAGACCTTACGAAAAATGCTTTTTTGGCATGTTCACCAAAAGTACCGGAACGACAGGTCCGGACCTTATGAAAATTTCATTTTTTGCGGGCTTGCCAAAAATGACAAAAATTCATGTCCGGACCTTACGAAAAATGCTTTTTTGGCATGTTCACCAAAAGTGACGGAACGACAGGTTCGGAAATTACGAAAATTTCATTTTTTCCTGGTTTGCCAAAAATGACAAAAATTCATGTCCGGACCTTACAAATAATCCTTTTTTGGCCGGTTCGCCAAAACAGCCTGACCGACAGCTTCGGACGTTGCAAAAATTTCATTTTTTGCGGGTTTGCCAAAAATGTCAAAAATTCATGTCCGGACCTAACGAAAAATGCTTTTTTGGCCGGTTCACCAAAAGTGCCGGAACGACAGCTTAGGACGTTGCAAAAATTTCATTTTTTGCGGGTTTGCCAAAAATGACAAAAATTAATGTTCGGACCTTACGAAAAATGCTTTTTTGGCACGTTCACCAAAAGTGACGGAGCGACAGGTCCGGTCCTTACGAAAATTTCATTTTTTGCGGGTTTGCCAAAAATGACAAAAATTCATGTCCGGACCTTAAGAAAAATTTTTTTTTGGCCGGTTCACCAAAAGTGTCGGAACGACAGGTCCGGACCTTACGAAAAATGCTTTTTTGGCATGTTCACCAAAAGTACCGGAACGACAAGTCCGGACCTTACGAAAATTTCATGTTTTGCGGGTTTGCCAAAAATGACAAAAATTCATGTCCGGACCTTACGAAAAATGCTTTTTTGGCATGTTCACCGAAAGTGACGGAACGACAGGTCCGGAAATTACCAAAATTTCATTTTTTGCTGGTTTGCCAAAAATGATAAAAATTCCTGTCCGGACCTCACGAAAAATGCTTTTTTGGCACGTTCACCAAAAGTACCGGAACGACAGGTCCGGACCTTATGCAAATTTCATTTTTTGCGGGTTTGCCAAAAATGACAAAAATTCATGTCCGGACCTTACGAAAAATGCTTTTTTGGCATGTTCACCGAAAGTGACGGAACGACAGGTCCGGACCTTACGAAAAATGCTTTTTTGACATCTTCACCAAAAGTGACGGAACGACAGGTCCGGACCTTAGGAAAATTTCATTTTTTCCTGGTTTGCCAAAAATTACAAAAATTCATGTCCAGACCTTACGAAAAATGCTTTTTTGGCATGTTCACCAAAAGTACCGGAACGACAGGTCCGGACCTTATGAAAATTTCATTTTTTGCGGGCTTGCCAAAAATGACAAAAATTCATGTCCGGACCTTACGAAAAATGCTTTTTTGGCATGTTCACCAAAAGTGACGGAACGACAGGTTCGGAAATTACGAAAATTTCATTTTTTCCTGGTTTGCCAAAAATGACAAAAATTCATGTCCGGACCTTACAAATAATCCTTTTTTGGCCGGTTCACCAAAACCGCCTGACCGACAGCTTCGGACGTTGCAAAAATTTCATTTTTTGCGGGTTTGCCAAAAATGTCAAAAATTCATGTCCGGACCTAACGAAAAATGCTTTTTTGGCCGGTTCACCAAAAGTGCCGGAACGACAGCTTCGGACGTTGCAAAAATTTCATTTTTTGCGGGTTTGCCAAAAATGACAAAAATTAATGTCCGGACCTTACGAAAAATGCTTTTTTGGCACGTTCACCAAAAGTGACGGAGCGACAGGTCCGGTCCTTACGAAAATTTCATTTTTTGCGGGTTTGCCAAAAATGACAAAAATTCATGTCCGGACCTTAAGAAAAATGCTTTTTTGGCCGGTTCACCAAAAGTGACGGAACGACAGGTCCGGAAATTACCAAAATTTCATTTTTTCCTGGTTTGCCAAAAATTACAAAAATTCATGTCCAGACCTCACGAAAAATGCTTTTTTGGCATGTTCACCAAAAGTACCGGAACGACAGGTCCGGACCTTATGCAAATTTCATTTTTTGCGGGTTTGCCAAAAATGACAAAAATTCATGTCCGGACCTTACGAAAAATGCTTTTTTGACATGTTCACCAAAAGTGACGGAACGACAGGTTCGGAAATTACGAAAATTTCATTTTTTCCTGGTTTGCCAAAAATGACAAAAATTCATGTCCGGACCTTACAAATAATCCTTTTTTGGCCGGTTCGCCAAAACAGCCTGACCGACAGCTTCGGACGTTGCAAAAATTTCATTTTTTGCGGGTTTGCCAAAAATGTCAAAAATTCATGTCCGGACCTAACGAAAAATGCTTTTTTGGCCGGTTCACCAAAAGTGCCGGAACGACAGCTTCGGACGTTGCAAAAATTTCATTTTTTGCGGGTTTGCCAAAAATGACAAAAATTAATGTCCGGACCTTACGAAAAATGCTTTTTTGGCACGTTCACCAAAAGTGACGGAGCGACAGGTCCGGTCCTTACGAAAATTTCATTTTTTGCGGGTTTGCCAAAAATGACAAAAATTCATGTCCGGACCTTAAGAAAAATTGTTTTTTGGCCGGTTCACCAAAAGTGTCGGAACGACAGGTCGTGACCTTACGAAAATTTCATTTTTTACTGGTTTGCCAAAAATGACAAAAATTCATGTCCGGACCTTACGAAAAATGCTTTTTTGGCATGTTCACCAAAAGTACCGGAACGACAGGTCCGGACCTTACGAAAATTTCATGTTTTGCGGGTTTGCCAAAAATGACAAAAATTCATGTCCGGACCTTACGAAAAATGCTTTTTTGGCATGTTCACCGAAAGTGACGGAACGACAGGTCCGGACCTTACGAAAAATGCTTTTTTGACATGTTCACCAAAAGTGACGGAACGACAGGTCCGGACCTTATGCAAATTTCATTTTTTGCGGGTTTGCCAAAAATGACAAAAATTCATGTCCGGACCTTACGAAAAATGCTTTTTTGGCATGTTCACCAAAAGTGACGGAACGACAGGTCCGGACCTTAGGAAAATTTCATTTTTTCCTGGTTTGCCAAAAATTACAAAAATTCATGTCCGGACCTTACGAAAAATGCTTTTTTGGCATGTTCACCAAAAGTACCGGAACGACAGGTCCGGACCTTATGAAAATTTCATTTTTTGCGGGCTTGCCAAAAATGACAAAAATTCATGTCCGGACCTTACGAAAAATGCTTTTTTGGCATGTTCACCAAAAGTGACGGAGCGACAGGTCCGGAAATTACGAAAATTTCATTTTTTCCTGGTTTGCCAAAAATGACAAAAATTCATGTCCGGACCTTACAAATAATACTTTTTTGGCCGGTTCGCCAAAACAGCCTGACCGACAGCTTCGGACGTTGCAAAAATTTCATTTTTTGCGGGTTTGCCAAAAATGACAAAAATTCATGTCCGGACCTTAAGAAAAATGCTTTTTTGGCCGGTTCACCAAAAGTGACGGAACGACAGGTCCGGAAATTACCAAAATTTCATTTTTTGCTGGTTTGCCAAAAATGATAAAAATTCCTGTCCGGACCTCACGAAAAATGCTTTTTTGGCATGTTCACCAAAAGTACCGGAACGACAGGTCCGGACCTTATGCAAATTTCATTTTTTGCGGGTTTGCCAAAAATGACAAAAATTCATGTCCGGACCTTACGAAAAATGCTTTTTTGACATGTTCACCAAAAGTGACGGAACGACAGGTCCGGACCTTAGGAAAATTTCATTTTTTCCTGGTTTGCCAAAAATTACAAAAATTCATGTCCAGACCTTACGAAAAATGCTTTTTTGGCATGTTCACCAAAAGTACCGGAACGACAGGTCCGGACCTTATGAAAATTTCATTTTTTGCGGGCTTGCCAAAAATGACAAAAATTCATGTCCGGACCTTACGAAAAATGCTTTTTTGGCATGTTCACCAAAAGTGACGGAACGACAGGTTCGGAAATTACGAAAATTTCATTTTTTCCTGGTTTGCCAAAAATGACAAAAATTCATGTCCGGACCTTACAAATAATCCTTTTTTGGCCGGTTCGCCAAAACAGCCTGACCGACAGCTTCGGACGTTGCAAAAATTTCATTTTTTGCGGGTTTGCCAAGAATGTCAAAAATTCATGTCCGGACCTAACGAAAAATGCTTTTTTGGCCGGTTCACCAAAAGTGCCGGAACGACAGCTTCGGACGTTGCAAAAATTTCATTTTTTGCGGGTTTGCCAAAAATGACAAAAATTAATGTCCGGACCTTACGAAAAATGCTTTTTTGGCACGTTCACCAAAAGTGACGGAGCGACAGGTCCGGTCCTTACGAAAATTTCATTTTTTGCGGGTTTGCCAAAAATGACAAAAATTCATGTCCGGACCTTAAGAAAAATTGTTTTTTGGCCGGTTCACCAAAAGTGTCGGAACGACAGGTCCTGACCTTACGAAAATTTCATTTTTTACTGGTTTGCCAAAAATGACAAAAATTCATGTCCGGACCTTACGAAAAATGCTTTTTTGGCATGTTCACCAAAAGTACCGGAACGACAGGTCCGGACCTTACGAAAATTTCATGTTTTGCGGGTTTGCCAAAAATGACAAAAATTCATGTCCGGACCTTACGAAAAATGCTTTTTTGGCATGTTCACCGAAAGTGACGGAACGACAGGTCCGGACCTTACGAAAAATGCTTTTTTGACATGTTCACCAAAAGTGACGGAACGACAGGTCCGGACCTTAGGAAAATTTCATTTTTTCCTGGTTTGCCAAAAATTACAAAAATTCATGTCCAGACCTTACGAAAAATGCTTTTTTGGCATGTTCACCAAAAGTACCGGAACGACAGGTCCGGACCTTATGAAAATTTCATTTTTTGCGGGCTTGCCAAAAATGACAAAAATTCATGTCCGGACCGTACGAAAAATGCTTTTTTGGCATGTTCACCAAAAGTGACGGAACGACAGGTCCGGAAATTACCAAAATTTCATTTTTTGCTGGTTTGCCAAAAATGATAAAAATTCCTGTCCGGACCTCACGAAAAATGCTTTTTTGGCATGTTCACCAAAAGTACCGGAACGACAGGTCCGGACCTTATGCAAATTTCATTTTTTGCGGGTTTGCCAAAAATGACAAAAATTCATGTCCGGACCTTACGAAAAATGCTTTTTTGGCATGTTCACCAAAAGTGACGGAACGACAGGTTCGGACGTTGCAAAAATTTCATTTTTTGCGGGTTTGCCAAAAATGACAAAAATTCATGTCCGGACCTTACGAAAAATGCTTTTTTGGCATGTTCACCAAAAGTACCGGAACGACAGGTCCGGACCTTACGAAAATTTCATGTTTTGCGGGTTTGCCAAAAATGACAAAATCTGCGACTTACAAAATTTTTTGGCTTCCCAAGTGCGGAACGACAGTCCGACCTTACGAAAAATGCTTTTTTGACATGTTCACCAAAAGTGACGGAACGACAGGTCCGGACCTTACGAAAATTTCATTTTTTCCTGGTTTGCCAAAAATTACAAAAATTCATGTCCAGACCTTACGAAAAATGCTTTTTTGGCATGTTCACCAAAAGTACCGGAACGACAGGTCCGGACCTTATGAAAATTTCATTTTTTGCGGGCTTGCCAAAAATGACAAAAATTCATGTCCGGACCTTACGAAAAATGCTTTTTTGGCATGTTCACCAAAAGTGACGGAACGACAGGTTCGGAAATTACGAAAATTTCATTTTTTCCTGGTTTGCCAAAAATGACAAAAATTCATGTCCGGACCTTACAAATAATCCTTTTTTGGCCGGTTCACCAAAACCGCCTGACCGACAGCTTCGGACGTTGCAAAAATTTCATTTTTTGCGGGTTTGCCAAAAATGTCAAAAATTCATGTCCGGACCTAACGAAAAATTGTTTTTTGGCCGGTTCACCAAAAGTGTCGGAACGACAGGTCGTGACCTTACGAAAATTTCATTTTTTACTGGTTTGCCAAAAATGACAAAAATTCATGTCCGGACCTTACGAAAAATGCTTTTTTGGCATGTTCACCAAAAGTACCGGAACGACAGGTCCGGACCTTACGAAAATTTCATGTTTTGCGGGTTTGCCAAAAATGACAAAAATTCATGTCCGGACCTTACGAAAAATGCTTTTTTGGCATGTTCACCGAAAGTGACGGAACGACAGGTCCGGACCTTACGAAAAATGCTTTTTTGACATGTTCACCAAAAGTGACGGAACGACAGGTCCGGACCTTATGCAAATTTCATTTTTTGCGGGTTTGCCAAAAATGACAAAAATTCATGTCCGGACCTTACGAAAAATGCTTTTTTGACATGTTCACCAAAAGTGACGGAACGACAGGTCCGGACCTTAGGAAAATTTCATTTTTTCCTGGTTTGCCAAAAATTACAAAAATTCATGTCCAGACCTTACGAAAAATGCTTTTTTGGCATGTTCACCAAAAGTACCGGAACGACAGGTCCGGACCTTATGAAAATTTCATTTTTTGCGGGCTTGCCAAAAATGACAAAAATTCATGTCCGGACCTTACGAAAAATGCTTTTTTGGCATGTTCACCAAAAGTGACGGAACGACAGGTTCGGAAATTACGAAAATTTCATTTTTTCCTGGTTTGCCAAAAATGACAAAAATTCATGTCCGGACCTTACAAATAATCCTTTTTTGGCCGGTTCGCCAAAACAGCCTGACCGACAGCTTCGGACGTTGCAAAAATTTCATTTTTTGCGGGTTTGCCAAAAATGTCAAAAATTCATGTCCGGACCTAACGAAAAATGCTTTTTTGGCCGGTTCACCAAAAGTGCCGGAACGACAGCTTCGGACGTTGCAAAAATTTCATTTTTTGCGGGTTTGCCAAAAATGACAAAAATTAATGTCCGGACCTTACGAAAAATGCTTTTTTGGCACGTTCACCAAAAGTGACGGAGCGACAGGTCCGGTCCTTACGAAAATTTCATTTTTTGCGGGTTTGCCAAAAATGACAAAAATTCATGTCCGGACCTTAAGAAAAATGCTTTTTTGGCCGGTTCACCAAAAGTGACGGAACGACAGGTCCGGAAATTACCAAAATTTCATTTTTTCCTGGTTTGCCAAAAATTACAAAAATTCATGTCCAGACCTCACGAAAAATGCTTTTTTGGCATGTTCACCAAAAGTACCGGAACGACAGGTCCGGACCTTATGCAAATTTCATTTTTTGCGGGTTTGCCAAAAATGACAAAAATTCATGTCCGGACCTTACGAAAAATGCTTTTTTGACATGTTCACCAAAAGTGACGGAACGACAGGTTCGGAAATTACGAAAATTTCATTTTTTCCTGGTTTGCCAAAAATGACAAAAATTCATGTCCGGACCTTACAAATAATCCTTTTTTGGCCGGTTCGCCAAAACAGCCTGACCGACAGCTTCGGACGTTGCAAAAATTTCATTTTTTGCGGGTTTGCCAAAAATGTCAAAAATTCATGTCCGGACCTAACGAAAAATGCTTTTTTGGCCGGTTCACCAAAAGTGCCGGAACGACAGCTTCGGACGTTGCAAAAATTTCATTTTTTGCGGGTTTGCCAAAAATGACAAAAATTAATGTCCGGACCTTACGAAAAATGCTTTTTTGGCACGTTCACCAAAAGTGACGGAGCGACAGGTCCGGTCCTTACGAAAATTTCATTTTTTGCGGGTTTGCCAAAAATGACAAAAATTCATGTCCGGACCTTAAGAAAAATTGTTTTTTGGCCGGTTCACCAAAAGTGTCGGAACGACAGGTCGTGACCTTACGAAAATTTCATTTTTTACTGGTTTGCCAAAAATGACAAAAATTCATGTCCGGACCTTACGAAAAATGCTTTTTTGGCATGTTCACCAAAAGTACCGGAACGACAGGTCCGGACCTTACGAAAATTTCATGTTTTGCGGGTTTGCCAAAAATGACAAAAATTCATGTCCGGACCTTACGAAAAATGCTTTTTTGGCATGTTCACCGAAAGTGACGGAACGACAGGTCCGGACCTTACGAAAAATGCTTTTTTGACATGTTCACCAAAAGTGACGGAACGACAGGTCCGGACCTTAGGAAAATTTCATTTTTTCCTGGTTTGCCAAAAATTACAAAAATTCATGTCCAGACCTTACGAAAAATGCTTTTTTGGCATGTTCACCAAAAGTACCGGAACGACAGGTCCGGACCTTATGAAAATTTCATTTTTTGCGGGCTTGCCAAAAATGACAAAAATTCATGTCCGGACCTTACGAAAAATGCTTTTTTGGCATGTTCACCAAAAGTGACGGAACGACAGGTTCGGAAATTACGAAAATTTCATTTTTTCCTGGTTTGCCAAAAATGACAAAAATTCATGTCCGGACCTTACAAATAATCCTTTTTTGGCCGGTTCGCCAAAACAGCCTGACCGACAGCTTCGGACGTTGCAAAAATTTCATTTTTTGCGGGTTTGCCAAAAATGTCAAAAATTCATGTCCGGACCTAACGAAAAATGCTTTTTTGGCCGGTTCACCAAAAGTGCCGGAACGACAGCTTCGGACGTTGCAAAAATTTCATTTTTTGCGGGTTTGCCAAAAATGACAAAAATTAATGTCCGGACCTTACGAAAAATGCTTTTTTGGCACGTTCACCAAAAGTGACGGAGCGACAGGTCCGGTCCTTACGAAAATTTCATTTTTTGCGGGTTTGCCAAAAATGACAAAAATTCATGTCCGGACCTTAAGAAAAATTGTTTTTT
Source organism: Homarus gammarus (assembly GCA_958450375.1). Classification (NCBI taxonomy): domain Eukaryota; kingdom Metazoa; phylum Arthropoda; class Malacostraca; order Decapoda; family Nephropidae; genus Homarus; species Homarus gammarus. The sequence continues at coordinate 27,877 of CAUDMG010000372.1, forward strand.
GGCCGGTTCACCAAAAGTGTCGGAACGACAGGTCGTGACCTTACGAAAATTTCATTTTTTACTGGTTTGCCAAAAATGACAAAAATTCATGTCCGGACCTTACGAAAAATGCTTTTTTGGCATGTTCACCAAAAGTACCGGAACGACAGGTCCGGACCTTACGAAAATTTCATGTTTTGCGGGTTTGCCAAAAATGACAAAAATTCATGTCCGGACCTTACGAAAAATGCTTTTTTGGCATGTTCACCGAAAGTGACGGAACGACAGGTCCGGACCTTACGAAAAATGCTTTTTTGACATGTTCACCAAAAGTGACGGAACGACAGGTCCGGACCTTAGGAAAATTTCATTTTTTCCTGGTTTGCCAAAAATTACAAAAATTCATGTCCAGACCTTACGAAAAATGCTTTTTTGGCATGTTCACCAAAAGTACCGGAACGACAGGTCCGGACCTTACGAAAATTTCATTTTTTGCGGGTTTGCCAAAAATGACAAAAATTCATGTCCGGACCTTACGAAAAATGCTTTTTTGGCATGTTCACCAAAAGTGACGGAACGACAGGTCCGGACCTTACGAAAATTTCATTTTTTGCTGGTTTGCCAAAAATGACAAAAATTCATGTCCGGACCTTACGAAAAATGCTTTTTTGGCATGTTCACCAAAAGTACCGGAACGACAGGTCCGGACCTTATGAAAATTTCATTTTTTGCGGGTTTGCCAAAAATGACAAAAATTCATGTCCGGACCTTACGAAAAATGCTTTTTTGGCCTGTTCACCAAAAGTGACGGAACGACAGGTCCGGACATTACCAAAATTTCATTTTTTGCTGGTTTGCCAAAAATGATAAAAATTCCTGTCCGGACCTCACGAAAAATGCTTTTTTGGCATGTTCACCAAAAGTACCGGAACGACAGGTCCGGACCTTATGCAAATTTCATTTTTTGCGGGTTTGCCAAAAATGACAAAAATTCATGTCCGGACCTTACGAAAAATGCTTTTTTGACATGTTCACCAAAAGTGACGGAACGACAGGTCCGGACCTTAGGAAAATTTCATTTTTTCCTGGTTTGCCAAAAATTACAAAAATTCATGTCCAGACCTTACGAAAAATGCTTTTTTGGCATGTTCACCAAAAGTACCGGAACGACAGGTCCGGACCTTATGAAAATTTCATTTTTTGCGGGCTTGCCAAAAATGACAAAAATTCATGTCCGGACCTTACGAAAAATGCTTTTTTGGCATGTTCACCAAAAGTGACGGAACGACAGGTTCGGAAATTACGAAAATTTCATTTTTTCCTGGTTTGCCAAAAATGACAAAAATTCATGTCCGGACCTTACAAATAATCCTTTTTTGGCCGGTTCGCCAAAACAGCCTGACCGACAGCTTCGGACGTTGCAAAAATTTCATTTTTTGCGGGTTTGCCAAAAATGTCAAAAATTCATGTCCGGACCTAACGAAAAATGCTTTTTTGGCCGGTTCACCAAAAGTGCCGGAACGACAGCTTCGGACGTTGCAAAAATTTCATTTTTTGCGGGTTTGCCAAAAATGACAAAAATTAATGTCCGGACCTTACGAAAAATGCTTTTTTGGCACGTTCACCAAAAGTGACGGAGCGACAGGTCCGGTCCTTACGAAAATTTCATTTTTTGCGGGTTTGCCAAAAATGACAAAAATTCATGTCCGGACCTTAAGAAAAATTGTTTTTTGGCCGGTTCACCAAAAGTGTCGGAACGACAGGTCCTGACCTTACGAAAATTTCATTTTTTACTGGTTTGCCAAAAATGACAAAAATTCATGTCCGGACCTTACGAAAAATGCTTTTTTGGCATGTTCACCAAAAGTACCGGAACGACAGGTCCGGACCTTACGAAAATTTCATGTTTTGCGGGTTTGCCAAAAATGACAAAAATTCATGTCCGGACCTTACGAAAAATGCTTTTTTGGCATGTTCACCAAAAGTGACGGAACGACAGGTCCGGACCTTACGAAAATTTCATTTTTTGCTGGTTTGCCAAAAATGACAAAAATTCATGTCCGGACCTTACGAAAAATGCTTTTTTGGCATGTTCACCAAAAGTGCCGGAACGACAGGTCCGGACCTTACGAAAATTTCATTTTTTGCGGGTTTGCCAAAAATGACAAAAATTCATGTCCGGACCTTACGAAAAATGCTTTTTTGGCATGTTCACCAAAAGTGACGGAACGACAGGTCCGGACCTTACGAAAATTTCATTTTTTGCTGGTTTGCCAAAAATGACAAAAATTCATGTCCGGACCTTACGAAAAATGCTTTTTTGGCCTGTTCACCAAAAGTGCCGGAACGACAGGTCCGGACCTTGAAATTCATTTTTGCGTTTGCCAAAATGAAAACATCCGACCTTCGAAATTTTTTTTGTCCGGTTTGCCAAAAATGACAAAAATTCATGTCCGGACCTTACGAAAAATGCTTTTTTGGCATGTTCACCAAAAGTGACGGAACGACAGGTCCGGACCTTACGAAAATTTCATTTTTTGCGGGTTTGCCAAAAATGACAAAAATTCATGTCCGGACCTTACGAAAAATGCTTTTTTGGCCGGTTCACCAAAAGTGCCGGAACGACAGGTCCGGACCTTACGAAAATTTCATTTTTTGCGGGTTTGCCAAAAATGACAAAAATTCATGTCCGGACCTTACGAAAAATGCTTTTTTGGCCTGTTCACCAAAAGTGCCGGAACGACAGGTCCGGACCTTACGAAAATTTCATTTTTTGCGGGTTTGCCAAAAATGACAAAATTCATGTCCGGACCTTACGAAAAATGCTTTTTTGGCCGGTTCGCCAAAAGTGCCGGAACGACAGGTCCGGACCTTACGAAAATTTCATTTTTTGCGGGTTTGCCAAAAATGACAAAAATTCATGTCCGGACCTTACGAAAAATGCTTTTTTGGCCGGTTCACCAAAAGTGCCGGAACGACAGGTCCGGACCTTACGAAAATTTCATTTTTTGCTGGTTTGCCAAAAATGACAAAAATTCATGTCCGGACCTTACGAAAAATGCTTTTTTGGCATGTTCACCAAAAGTGACGGAACGACAGGTCCGGACCTTACGAAAATTTCATTTTTGCTGGTTGCCAAATGACAAATCAGTCCGGACCTACGAAAATTTTTTGCGTTCCAAAGTCGAAACAGGTCCGGACCTAACTAAAATTTAATTTTTTGCTGTTTGCCAAAAATGACAAAAATTCATGTCCGGACCTTACGAAAAATGCTTTTTTGGCATGTTCACCAAAAGTGACGGAACGACAGGTCCGGACCTTACGAAAATTTCATTTTTTGCTGGTTTGCCAAAAATGACAAAAATTCATGTCCGGACCTTACGAAAAATGCTTTTTTGGCATGTTCACCAAAAGTGCCGGAACGACAGGTCCGGACCTTACGAAAATTTCATTTTTTGCTGGTTTGCCAAAAATGACAAAAATTCATGTCCGGACCTTACGAAAAATGCTTTTTTGGCAGGTTCACCCAAAGTGCCGGAACGACATGTCCGGACCTTACGAAAAATGCTTTTTGGCCGGTTCACCAAAAGTGCGGAAGACAGGTCCGGACCTTACGAAAATTTCATTTTTTGCTGGTTTGCCAAAAATGACAAAAATTCATGTCCGGACCTTACGAAAAATGCTTTTTTGGCCGGTTCACCAAAAGTGCCGGAACGACAGGTCCGGACCTTACGAAAATTTCATTTTTTGCTGGTTTGCCAAAAATGACAAAAATTCATGTCCGGACCTTACGAAAAATGCTTTTTTGGCATGTTCACCAAAAGTGCCGGAACGACAGGTCCGGACCTTACGAAAATTTCATTTTTTGCGGGTTTGCCAAAAATGACAAAAATTCATGTCCGGACCTTACGAAAAATGCTTTTTTGGCCTGTTCACCAAAAGTGCCGGAACGACAGGTCCGGACCTTACGAAAATTTCATTTTTGCGGGTTTGCCAAAAATGACAAAAATTCATGTCCGGACCTTACGAAAAATGCTTTTTTGGCCGGTTCACCAAAAGTGCCGGAACGACAGGTCCGGACCTTACGAAAATTTTATTATTTGCGGGTTTGCCAAAAATGACAAAAATTCATGTCCGGACCTTACGAAAAATGCTTTTTTGGCCGGTTCACCAAAAGTGCCGGAACGACAGGTCCGGACCTTACGAAAATTTCATTTTTTGCTGGTTTGCCAAAAATGACAAAAATTCATGTCCGGACCTTACGAAAAATGCTTTTTTGGCATGTTCACCAAAAGTGCCGGAACGACAGGTCCGGACCTTACGAAAATTTCATTTTTTGCTGGTTTGCCAAAAATGACAAAAATTCATGTCCGGACCTTACGAAAAATGCTTTTTTGGCCGGTTCACCAAAAGTGCCGGAACGACAGGTCCGGACCTTACGAAAATTTCATTTTTTGCTGGTTTGCCAAAAATGACAAAAATTCATGTCCGGACCTTACGAAAAATGCTTTTTTGGCCGGTTCACCAAAAGTGCCGGAACGACAGGTCCGGACCTTACGAAAATTTCATTTTTTGCTGGTTTGCCAAAAATGACAAAAATTCATGTCCGGACCTTACGAAAAATGCTTTTTTGGCCTGTTCACCAAAAGTGCGGAACGACAGGTCCGGACCTTACGAAAATTTCATTTTTTGCGGGTTTGCCAAAAATGACAAAAATTCATGTCCGGACCTTACGAAAAATGCTTTTTTGGCCGGTTCACCAAAAGTGCCGGAACGACAGGTCCGGACCTTACGAAAATTTCATTTTTTGCTGGTTTGCCAAAAATGACAAAAATTCATGTCCGGACCTTACGAAAAATGCTTTTTTGGCCTGTTCACCAAAAGTGCCGGAACGACAGGTCCGGACCTTACGAAAATTTCATTTTTTGCGGGTTTGCCAAAAATGACAAAAATTCATGTCCGGACCTTACGAAAAATGCTTTTTTGGCATGTTCACCAAAAGTGACGGAACGACAGGTCCGGACCTTACGAAAATTTCATTTTTTGCTGGTTTGCCAAAAATGACAAAAATTCATGTCCGGACCTTACGAAAAATGCTTTTTTGGCATGTTCACCAAAAGTACCGGAACGACAGGTCCGGACCTTATGAAAATTTCATTTTTGCGGGTTTGCCAAAAATGACAAAAATTCATGTCCGGACCTTACGAAAAATGCTTTTTTGGCATGTTCACCAAAAGTGACGGAACGACAGGTCCGGAACTTACGAAAATTTCATTTTTTCCTGGTTTGCCAAAAATGACAAAAATTCATGTCCGGACCTTACAAAAATCCTTTTTTGGCCGGTTCGCCAAAACAGCCTGACCGACAGCTTCGGACGTTGCAAAAATTTCATTTTTTGCGGGTTTGCCAAAAATGTCAAAAATTCATGTCCGGACCTAACGAAAAATGCTTTTTTGGCCGGTTCACCAAAAGTGCCGGAACGACAGCTTCGGACCTTGCAAAAATTTCATTTTTTGCGGGTTTGCCAAAAATGACAAAAATTCATGTCCGGACCTTACGAAAAATGCTTTTTTGGCACGTTCACCAAAAGTGACGGAACGACAGGTCCGGACCTTACGAAAATTTCATTTTTTGCGGGTTTGCCAAAAATGACAAAAATTCATGTCCGGACCTTAAGAAAAATTTTTTTTGGGCCGGTTCACCAAAAGTGTCGGAACGACAGGTCCGGACCTTACGAAAATTTCATTTTTTGCTGGTTTGCCAAAAATGACAAAAATTCATGTCCGGACCTTACGAAAAATGCTTTTTTGGCATGTTCACCAAAAGTACCGGAACGACAGGTCCGGACCTTACGAAAATTTCATTTTTTGCGGGTTTGCCAAAAATGACAAAAATTCATGTCCGGACCTTACGAAAAATGCTTTTTTGGCATGTTCACCGAAAGTGACGGAACGACAGGTCCGGACCTTACGAAAAATGCTTTTTTGACATGTTCACCAAAAGTGACGGAACGACAGGTCCGGACCTTAGGAAAATTTCATTTTTTCCTGGTTTGCCAAAAATTACAAAAATTCATGTCCAGACCTTACGAAAAATGCTTTTTTGGCATGTTCACCAAAAGTGCCGGAACGACAGGTCCGGACCTTACGAAAATTTCATTTTTTGCGGTTTGCCAAAAATGACAAAAATTCATGTCCGGACCTTACGAAAAATGCTTTTTTGGCATGTTCACCAAAAGTGACGGAACGACAGGTCCGGACCTTACGAAAATTTCATTTTTTGCTGGTTTGCCAAAAATGACAAAAATTCATGTCCGGACCTTACGAAAAATGCTTTTTTGGCATGTTCACCAAAAGTGCCGGAACGACAGGTCCGGACCTTACGAAAATTTCATTTTTTGCGGGTTTGCCAAAAATGACAAAAATTCATGTCCGGACCTTACGAAAAATGCTTTTTTGGCCGGTTCACCAAAAGTGACGGAACGACAGGTCCGGACCTTACGAAAATTTCATTTTTTGCTGGTTTGCCAAAAATGACAAAAATTCATGTCCGGACCTTACGAAAAATGCTTTTTTGGCCTGTTCACCAAAAGTGCCGGAACGACAGGTCCGGACCTTACGAAAATTTCATTTTTTGCGGGTTTGCCAAAAATGACAAAAATTCATGTCCGGACCTTACGAAAAATGCTTTTTTGGCATGTTCACCAAAAGTGCCGGAACGACAGGTCCGGACCTTACGAAAATTTCATTTTTTGCGGGTTTGCCAAAAATGACAAAATTCATGTCCGGACCTTAAGAAAAATGCTTTTTTGGCCGGTTCACCAAAAGTGACGGAACGACAGGTCCGGACCTTACGAAAATTTCATTTTTTGCTGGTTTGCCAAAAATGACAAAAATTCATGTCCGGACCTTACGAAAAATGCTTTTTTGGCATGTTCACCAAAAGTACCGGAACGACAGGTCCGGACCTTATGAAAATTTCATTTTTTGCGGGCTTGCCAAAAATGACAAAAATTCATGTCCGGACCTTACGAAAAATGCTTTTTTGGCATGTTCACCAAAAGTGACGGAACGACAGGTTCGGAAATTACGAAAATTTCATTTTTTCCTGGTTTGCCAAAAATGACAAAAATTCATGTCCGGACCTTACAAATAATCCTTTTTTGGCCGGTTCGCCAAAACAGCCTGACCGACAGCTTCGGACGTTGCAAAAATTTCATTTTTTGCGGGTTTGCCAAAAATGTCAAAAATTCATGTCCGGACCTAACGAAAAATGCTTTTTTGGCCGGTTCACCAAAAGTGCCGGAACGACAGCTTCGGACGTTGCAAAAATTTCATTTTTTGCGGGTTTGCCAAAAATGACAAAAATTAATGTCCGGACCTTACGAAAAATGCTTTTTTGGCACGTTCACCAAAAGTGACGGAGCGACAGGTCCAGGCCTTACGAAAATTTCATTTTTTGCGGGTTTGCCAAAAATGACAAAAATTCATGTCCGGACCTTAAGAAAAATTGTTTTTTGGCCGGTTCACCAAAAGTGTCGGAACGACAGGTCGTGACCTTACGAAAATTTCATTTTTTACTGGTTTGCCAAAAATGACAAAAATTCATGTCCGGACCTTACGAAAAATGCTTTTTTGGCATGTTCACCAAAAGTACCGGAACGACAGGTCCGGACCTTACGAAAATTTCATGTTTTGCGGGTTTGCCAAAAATGACAAAAATTCATGTCCGGACCTTACGAAAAATGCTTTTTTGGCATGTTCACCGAAAGTGACGGAACGACAGGTCCGGACCTTACGAAAAATGCTTTTTTGACATGTTCACCAAAAGTGACGGAACGACAGGTCCGGACCTTAGGAAAATTTCATTTTTTCCTGGTTTGCCAAAAATTACAAAAATTCATGTCCAGACCTTACGAAAAATGCTTTTTTGGCATGTTCACCAAAAGTACCGGAACGACAGGTCCGGACCTTATGAAAATTTCATTTTTTGCGGGCTTGCCAAAAATGACAAAAATTCATGTCCGGACCTTACGAAAAATGCTTTTTTGGCATGTTCACCAAAAGTGACGGAACGACAGGTCCGGACATTACGAAAATTTCATTTTTTGCTGGTTTGCCAAAAATGACAAAAATTCATGTCCGGACCTTACGAAAAATGCTTTTTTGGCATGTTCACCAAAAGTGCCGGAACGACAGGTCCGGACCTTACGAAAATTTCATTTTTTGCGGGTTTGCCAAAAATGACAAAAATTCATGTCCGGACCTTACGAAAAATGCTTTTTTGGCATGTTCACCAAAAGTGACGGAACGACAGGTCCGGAACTTACGAAAATTTCATTTTTTGCTGGTTTGCCAAAAATGACAAAAATTCATGTCCGGACCTTACGAAAAATGCTTTTTTGGCCGGTTCCCCAAAAGTACCGGAACGACAGGTCCGGACCTTAGTAAAATTTCATTTTTTGCGGGTTTGCCAAAAATGACAAAAATTCATGTCCGGACCTTACGAAAAATGCTTTTTTGGCCGGTTCACCAAAAGTGCCGGAACGACAGGTCCGGACCTTACGAAAATTTCATTTTTTGCGGTTTGCCAAAAATGACAAAAATTCATGTCCGGACCTTACGAAAAATGCTTTTTTGGCACGTTCACCAAAAGTGACGGAACGACAGGTCCGGACCTTACGAAAATTTCATTTTTTGCGGGTTTGCCAAAAATGACAAAAATTCATGTCCGGACCTTACGAAAAATGCTTTTTTGGCCGGTTCACCAAAAGTGCCGGAACGACAGGTCCGGACCTTACGAAAATTTCATTTTTTGCTGGTTTGCCAAAAATGACAAAAATTCATGTCCGGACCTTACGAAAAATGCTTTTTTGGCATGTTCACCAAAAGTGCCGGAACGACAGGTCCGGACCTTACGAAAATTTCATTTTTTGCGGGTTTGCCAAAAATGACAAAAATTCATGTCCGGACCTTACGAAAAATGCTTTTTTGGCATGTTCACCAAAAGTGACGGAACGACAGGTCCGGACCTTACGAAAATTTCATTTTTTGCTGGTTTGCCAAAAATGACAAAAATTCATGTCCGGACCTTACGAAAAATGCTTTTTTGGCCGGTTCACCAAAAGTGCCGGAACGACAGGTCCGGACCTTACGAAAATTTCATTTTTTGCGGGTTTGCCAAAAATGACAAAAATTCATGTCCGGACCTTACGAAAAATGCTTTTTTGGCCGGTTCACCAAAAGTGCCGGAACGACAGGTCCGGACCTTACGAAAATTTCATTTTTTGCTGGTTTGCCAAAAATGACAAAAATTCATGTCCGGACCTTACGAAAAATGCTTTTTTGGCAGTTCACCAAAAGTGCCGGAACGACAGGTCCGGACCTTACGAAAATTTCATTTTTGCGGGTTTGCCAAAAATGACAAAAATTCATGTCCGGACCTTACGAAAAATGCTTTTTTGGCCGGTTCACCAAAAGTGCCGGAACGACAGGTCCGGACCTTACGAAAATTTCATTTTTTGCTGGTTTGCCAAAAATGACAAAAATTCATGTCCGGACCTTACGAAAAATGCTTTTTTGGCATGTTCACCAAAAGTGCCGGAACGACAGGTCCGGACCTTACGAAAATTTCATTTTTGCGGGTTTGCCAAAAATGACAAAAATTCATGTCCGGACCTTACGAAAAATGCTTTTTTGGCATGTTCACCAAAAGTGACGGAACGACAGGTCCGGACCTTACGAAAATTTCATTTTTTGCTGGTTTGCCAAAAATGACAAAAATTCAGGTCCGGACCTACGAAAAATGCTTTTTTGGCAGTTCCCAAAAGTGCCGGAACGACAGGTCCGGACCTTACGAAAATTTCATTTTTGCGGGTTTGCCAAAAATGACAAAAATTCATGTCCGGACCTTACGAAAAATGCTTTTTGGCCGGTTCACCAAAAGTGCGGAACGACAGGTCGGACCTTACGAAAATTTCATTTTTTGCGGTTTGCCAAAAATGACAAAAATTCATGTCCGGACCTTACGAAAAATGCTTTTTTGGCATGTTCACCAAAAGTGACCGGAACGACAGGTCCGGACCTTACGAAAATTTCATTTTTTGCGGGTTTGCCAAAAATGACAAAAATTCATGTCCGGACCTTACGAAAAATGCTTTTTTGGCATGTTCACCAAAAGTGACGGAACGACAGGTCCGGACCTTACGAAAATTTCATTTTTTCTGGTTTGCCAAAAATGACAAAAATTCATGTCCGGACCTTACGAAAAATGCTTTTTTGGCATGTTCACCAAAAGTACCGGAACGACAGGTCCGGTCCTTAAGAAAATTTCATTTTTTGCGGGTTTGCCAAAAATGACAAAAATTCATGTCCGGACCTTACGAAAAATGCTTTTTTGGCATGTTCACCAAAAGTGACGGAACGACAGGTCCGGACCTTACGAAAATTTCATTTTTTGCTGGTTTGCCAAAAATGACAAAAATTCATGTCCGGACCTTACGAAAAATGCTTTTTTGGCATGTTCACCAAAAGTGACGGAACGACAGGTCCGGACCTTATGAAAATTTCATTTTTTGCGGGTTTGCCAAAAATGACAAAAATTCATGTCCGGACCTTACGAAAAATGCTTTTTTGGCATGTTCACCAAAAGTGACGGAACGACAGGTCCGGACCTTACGAAAATTTCATTTTTTGCGGTTATGCCAAAAATGACAAAATTCATGTCCGGACCTTACGAAAAATGCTTTTTTGGCATGTTCACCAAAAGTACCGGAACGACAGGTCCGGACCTTACGAAAATTTCATTTTTTGCGGGTTTGCCAAAAATGACAAAAATTCATGTCCGGACCTTACGAAAAATGCTTTTTTGGCATGTTCACCAAAAGTGACGGAACGACAGGTCCGGACCTTACGAAAATTTCATTTTTTGCTGGTTTGCCAAAAATGACAAAAATTCATGTCCGGACCTTACGAAAAATGCTTTTTTGGCCGGTTCACCAAAAGTGACTGTACGACAGGTCCGGACCTTGCAAAAATTTCATTTTTTGCGGGTTTGCCAAAAATGACAAAAATTCATGTCCGGACCTAACGAAAAATGCTTTTTTGGCCGGTTCACCAAAAGTGACGGAACGACAGGTCCGGACCTTACGAAAATTTCATTTTTGCGGGTTTGCCAAAAATGACAAAAATTCATGTCCGGACCTTACGAAAAATGCTTTTTTGGCCTGTTCACCAAAAGTGACGGAACGACAGGTCCGGACCTTACGAAAATTTCATTTTTTGCGGGTTTGCCAAAAATGACAAAAATTCATGTCCGGACCTTACGAAAAATGCTTTTTTGGCCGGTTCACCAAAAGAGCCGGAACGACAGGTCCGGACGTTACCAAAATTTCATTTTTTGCTGGTTTGCCAAAAATGATAAAAATTCCTGTCCGGACCTCACGAAAAATGCTTTTTTGGCATGTTCACCAAAAGTACCGGAACGACAGGTCCGGACCTTATGCAAATTTCATTTTTTGCGGGTTTGCCAAAAATGACAAAAATTCATGTCCGGACCTTACGAAAAATGCTTTTTTGACATGTTCACCAAAAGTGACGGAACGACAGGTCCGGACCTTAGGAAAATTTCATTTTTTCCTGGTTTGCCAAAAATTACAAAAATTCATGTCCAGACCTTACGAAAAATGCTTTTTTGGCATGTTCACCAAAAGTACCGGAACGACAGGTCCGGACCTTATGAAAATTTCATTTTTTGCGGGCTTGCCAAAAATGACAAAAATTCATGTCCGGACCTTACGAAAAATGCTTTTTTGGCATGTTCACCAAAAGTGACGGAACGACAGGTTCGGAAATTACGAAAATTTCATTTTTTCCTGGTTTGCCAAAAATGACAAAAATTCATGTCCGGACCTTACAAATAATCCTTTTTTGGCCGGTTCGCCAAAACAGCCTGACCGACAGCTTCGGACGTTGCAAAAATTTCATTTTTTGCGGGTTTGCCAAAAATGTCAAAAATTCATGTCCGGACCTAACGAAAAATGCTTTTTTGGCCGGTTCACCAAAAGTGCCGGAACGACAGCTTCGGACGTTGCAAAAATTTCATTTTTTGCGGGTTTGCCAAAAATGACAAAAATTAATGTCCGGACCTTACGAAAAATGCTTTTTTGGCACGTTCACCAAAAGTGACGGAGCGACAGGTCCGGTCCTTACGAAAATTTCATTTTTTGCGGGTTTGCCAAAAATGACAAAAATTCATGTCCGGACCTTAAGAAAAATTGTTTTTTGGCCGGTTCACCAAAAGTGTCGGAACGACAGGTCGTGACCTTACGAAAATTTCATTTTTTACTGGTTTGCCAAAAATGACAAAAATTCATGTCCGGACCTTACGAAAAATGCTTTTTTGGCATGTTCACCAAAAGTACCGGAACGACAGGTCCGGACCTTACGAAAATTTCATGTTTTGCGGGTTTGCCAAAAATGACAAAAATTCATGTCCGGACCTTACGAAAAATGCTTTTTTGGCATGTTCACCAAAAGTGACGGAACGACAGGTCCGGACCTTACGAAAATTTCATTTTTTGCTGGTTTGCCAAAAATGACAAAAATTCATGTCCGGACCTTACGAAAAATGCTTTTTTGGCCGGTTCACCAAAAGTGCCGAAACGACAGGCCCGGACCTTACGAAAATTTCATTTTTTGCTGGTTTGCCAAAAATGATAAAAATTCATGTCTGGACCTTACGAAAATTTATTTTTTGGCCGGTTCGCCAAAAGTGCCGGAAAAACAGGTCCGGACCTTACGAAAAATGCTTTTTTGGCATGTTCACCAAAAGTGACGGAACGACAGGTCCGGACCTTACGAAAATTTTATTATTTGCGGGTTTGCCAAAAATGACAAAAATTCATGTCCGGACCTTACGAAAAATGCTTTTTTGGCCGGTTCACCAAAAGTGCCGAAACGACAGGCCCGGACCTTACGAAAATTTCATTTTTTGCTGGTTTGCCAAAAATGATAAAAATTCATGTCCGGACCTTACGAAAATTTATTTTTTGGCCGGTTCGCCAAAAGTGCCGGAAAAACAGGTCCGGACCTTACGAAAAATGCTTTTTTGGCATGTTCACCAAAAGTGACGGAACGACAGGTCCGAACCTTACGAAAATTTCATTTTTTGCGGGTTTGCCAAAAATTCATGTCCGGACCTTACAAAAATGCTTTTTTGGCCGGTTCGCCAAAAGAGCCGGGCCGACAGCTTGGGACCTTGAAAAAATTTCATTTTTTGCGGGTTTGCCAAAAATGTCAAAAATTCATGATCCGGACCTAACGAAAAATGCTTTTTTGGCCGGTTCACCAAAAGTGCCGGAACGACAGGTCCGGACCTTACGAAAATTTCATTATATGCGGGTTTGCCAAAAACGACAAGAATTCATGTCCGGACCTTACGAAAAATGCTTTTCTGGCCGGTTCGCCAAAAGTGCCGGAACGACAGGTCCGAACCTTGCGAAAATTTCATTTTTTGCGGGTTGGCCAAAAATGACAGAAATTCATGTCCGGACCTTACGAAAAATGCTTTTCTAGCCGGTTCGCCAAAAGTGCCGGAAAAACAGGTCCGGACCTTATGAAAATTGCATTTTCTGCGGGTTCGCCAAAAATGACAAAAATTCATGTCCGGACCTTACAAAAAATGCTTTTTTGGCATGTTCACCGAAAGTGACGAAACGACAGGTCCGGACCTTACGAAAAATGCTTTTTTGGCATGTTCACCGAAAGTGACGGAACGACAGGTCCGGACCTTACGAAAATTTCATTTTTTTCTGGTTTGCCAAAAATTACAAAAATTCATGTCCAGACCTTACGAAAAATGCTTTTTTGGCATGTTCACCAAAAGTGCCGGAGCGACAGGTCCGGACCTTACGAAAAATGCTTTTTTGGCCGGCTCACCAAAGTGCTGGAATGACAGGTACGGACCTTACGAAAATTTTATTATTTGCGGGTTTGCCAAAAATGACAAAAATTCATGTCCGGGCCTTACGAAAAATTATTTTTTGGCCGGTTCGCCAAAAGTGCCGGAAAAACAGGTCCTGACCTTACGAAAATTTCATTTTTTGCTGGTTTGCCAAAAATGACAAAAATTCATGTCCGGACCTTACGAAAAATGCTTTTTTGGCATGTTCACCAAAAGTGCCGGAACGACAGGTCCGGACCTTACGAAAATTTCATTTTTTGCTGGTTTGCCAAAAATGACAAAACTTCATGTCCGGACCTTACGAAAAATGCTTTTTTGGCATGTTCACCAAAAGTGCCGGAACGACAGGTCCGGACCTTACGAAAATTTCATTTTTTGCGGGTTTGCCAAAAATGACAAAAATTCATGTCCGGACCTTACGAAAAATGCTTTTTTGGCCGGTTCACCAAAAGTGCCGAAACGACAGGCCCGGACCTTACGAAAATTTTATTATTTGCGGGTTTGCCAAAAATGACAAAAATTCATGTCCGCACCTTATGAAAAATGCTTTTTTGGCCGGTTCACCAAAAGTGCCGGAACGACAGGTCCGGACCTTACGAAAATTTTATTATTTGCGGGTTTGCCAAAAATGACAAAAATTCATGTCCGGACCTTACGAAAAATGCTTTTTTGGCATGTTCACCAAAAGTGCCGGAACGACAGGTCCGGACCTTACGAAAATTTCATTTTTTGCTGGTTTGCCAAAAATGACAAAAATTCATGTCCGGACCTTACGAAAAATGCTTTTTTGGCATGTTCACCAAAAGTGCCGGAACGACAGGTCCGGACCTTACGAAAATTTCATTTTTTGCGGGTTTGCCAAAAATGACAAAAATTCATGTCCGGACCTTACGAAAAATGATTTTTGGCCGGTTCACCAAAAGTGCCGAAACGACAGGCCCGGACCTTACGAAAATTTCATTTTTTGCTGGTTTGCCAAAAATGATAAAAATTCATGTCCGGACCTTACGAAAATTTATTTTTTGGCCGGTTCGCCAAAAGTGCCGGAAAAACAGGTCCGGACCTTACGAAAAATGCTTTTTTGGCATGTTCACCAAAAGTGACGGAACGACAGGTCCGGACCTTACGAAAATTTCATTTTTTGCGGGTTTGCCAAAAATGACAAAAATTCATGTCCGGACCTTACGAAAAATGCTTTTTTGGCCGGTTCACCAAAAGTGCCGGAACGACAGGTCCGGACCTTACGAAAATTTTATTATTTGCGGGTTTGCCAAAAATGACAAAAATTCATGTCCGGTCCTTAAGAAAAATGCTTTTTTGGCCGGTTCACCAAAAGTGTCGGAACGACAGGTCCTGACCTTACGAAAATTTCATTTTTTGCTTGTTTGCCAAAAATGACAAAAATTCATGTCCGGACCTTACGAAAAATGCTTTTTTGGCATGTTCACCAAAAGTACCGGAACGATAGGTCCGGACCATACGAAAATTTCATTTTTTGCTGGTTTGCCAAAAATGACAAAAATTCATGTCCGGACCTTACGAAAAATGCTTTTTTGGCATGTTCACCAAAAGTGCCGGAACGACAGGTCCGGACCTTACGAAAATTTCATTTTTTGCGGGTTTGCCAAAAATGACAAAAATTCATGTCCGGACCTTACGAAAAATGCTTTTTTGGCCGGTTCACCAAAAGTGCCGAAACGACAGGCCCGGACCTTACGAAAATTTCATTTTTTGCTGGTTTGCCAAAAATGATAAAAATTCATGTCCGGACCTTACGAAAATTTATTTTTTGGCCGGTTCACCAAAAGTGCCGGAACGACAGGTCCGGACCTTACGAAAATTTTATTATTTGCGGGTTTGCCAAAAATGACAAAAATTCATGTCCGGACCTTAAGAAAAATGCTTTTTTGGCCGGTTCACCAAAAGTGTCGGAACGACAGGTCCTGACCTTACGAAAATTTCATTTTTTGCTGGCTTGCCAAAAATGACAAAAATTCATGTCCGGACCTTACGAAAAATGCTTTTTTGGCATGTTCACCAAAAGTGCCGGAACGATAGGTCCGGACCATACGAAAATTTCATTTTTTGCTGGTTTGCCAAAAATGACAAAAATTCATGTCCGGACCTTACGAAAATGGTTTTTTGGCATGTTCACCAAAAGTGCCGGAACGACAGGTCCGGACCTTACGAAAATTTCATTTTTTGCGGGTTTGCCAAAAATGACAAAAATTCATGTCCGGACCTTACGAAAAATGCTTTTTTGGCCGGTTCACCAAAAGTGCCGAAACGACAGGCCCGGACCTTACGAAAATTTCATTTTTTGCTGGTTTGCCAAAAATGATAAAAATTCATGTCCGGACCTTACGAAAATTTATTTTTTGGCCGGTTCGCCAAAAGTGCCGGAAAAACAGGTCCGGACCTTACGAAAAATGCTTTTTTGGCATGTTCACCAAAAGTGACGGAACGACAGGTCCGGACCTTACGAAAATTTCATTATTTGCGGGTTTGCCAAAAATGACAAGAATTCATGTCCGGACCTTACGAAAAATGCTTTTCTGGCCGGTTCGCCAAAAGTGCCAGAAAAACAGGTCCGGACCTCATAAAAATTTTATTATTTGCGGGTTTGCCAAAAATGACAAAAATTCATGTCCGGACCTTACGAAAAATGCTTTTTTGGCCGGTTCGCCAAAAGTGCCGGAACGACAGGTCCGAACCTTACGAAAATTTCATTTTTTGCGGGTTTGCCAAAAATGACAAAAATTCATGTCCGGACCTTACAAAAATGCTTTTTTGGCCGGTTCGCCAAAAGAGCCGGACCGACAGCTTGGGACCTTGAAAAAATTTCATTTTTTGCGGGTTTGCCAAAAATGACAAAAATTCATGTCCGGACCTTACAAAAAATGCTTTTTTGGCCGGTTCGCCAAAGAGCCTGACCGACAGCTTCGGACGTTGCAAAAATTTCATTTTTTGCGGGTTTGCCAAAAATGTCAAAAATTCATGATCCGGACCTAACGAAAAATGCTTTTTTGGCCGGTTCACCAAAAGTGCCGGAACGACAGGTCCGGACCTTACGAAAATTTCATTATATGCGGGTTTGCCAAAAACGACAAGAATTCATGTCCGGACCTTACGAAAAATGCTTTTCTGGCCGGTTCGCCAAAAGTGCCGGAACGACAGGTCCGAACCTTGCGAAAATTTCATTTTTTGCGGGTTGGCCAAAAATGACAGAAATGCATGTCCGGACCTTACGAAAAATGCTTTTCTAGCCGGTTCGCCAAAAGTGCCGGAAAAACAGGTCCGGACCTTATGAAAATTGCATTTTCTGCGGGTTCGCCAAAAATGACAAAAATTCATGTCCGGACCTTACAAAAAATGCTTTTTTGGCCGGTTTGCTAAAAGTGCCGAAACGACAGGTCCGGGACCTTATGAAAATTGCATTTTCTGCGGGTTTGCCAAAAATGACAAAAATTCATGTCCGGACCTTACGAAAAATGCTTTTTTGGCCGGTTCACCAAAAGTGCCTGAACGACAGGTCCGGACCTAACGAAAATTTAATTTTTTGCGGGTTTGCCAAAAATGACAAAAATTCATGTCCGGACCTTACGAAAAATGCTTTTTTGGCCGGTTCGCCAAAAGTGCCGAAACGACAGGTCCGGACCTTATGAAAATTGCATTTTATGTGGGTTCGCCAAAAATGACAAAAATTCATGTCCGGACCTTACAAAAAATGCTTTTTTGGCCGGTTCGCCAAAAGTGCCGAAACGACAGGTCCGGACCTTATGAAAATTGCATTTTCTGCAGGTTCATCAAAAATGACAGAAATTCATGTCCGGACCATATGCGAGATTCCTTGTCAGATGCCACGGCCCACCGCCAAGAGTCAACCCTTCCCGGGCCAGGCGCTCCGAGCTAGCGAGCGAGCCTGTAAACAACTTTGGCCCACTGACGCCGTGTGATCGTGGCCCATCTACTGTTCTTGTTATATGTATAGAGTCATATTAATATCCATGCTTGGGGATGACTAGCAGAAATATAGTCATCCCAGGTTAAGTATTGAATCCATGAATGTTGGTGGTACCCGAGTTATTGTTATTCTCGGAGTTGAGTCCACCAAACCACTGAATACTCGTTAAAGTGTCACGTTAGTCATACCGAAATAACATGTTGTTATAAAGACTATTTTAATTCGGGATAATATCAAGTGTGTCATATTATTCACTTGCAGTGACAATGAAATAATATAATGATTGTTAAATGTTGTAACCTAGAATTGAAGATGTAATTTGTTACTTAAAAGTAAGACCTGAGGGTCCAGTGATATCTTGTGTATAATAATTACTGAATCTCATTTGTCAAAGGAATAATACCACAATTGTCTAATGAAGTAATAAGTACTTGATGACTTAATAAGTAATTGCAGTTCTGTTTTGTCTGAGTAAATTTATGATGCATCTTATCCACTCACTGTGTTAATAAATATTGAATTAGTAAACTACAAGTATCACCACTCTACTCCTTCTAAACATTGGTTCCCAGAAAATAATACTTACTCACGTGCCTATACATCTACCACACTACCCAAAAACTTTCCATGAGTTATGTGATATACTAAAAAGCTGGGTGGTGGCAGTTACCATGGAAGTATAATAAGCATTGTACTAAGAATTACATGGTTCCCCAGACTAACCCATGCATGAGAATTTAAGTAAAAGAGTAAATACTTCAGAAAGGTAATGACATATAAATCTAGAAAATATAATATGCAGTATATGAAAAGAAATGAAAGACTTGGAAAGTATAAGAAAGACAGATATGACATGTATGTAAATTGTGGAACTAAAGACACAGCCTGGAAATTATTAAATAACTACACCATGGAGGTTTAATCTAAAGAACATACATAACTAAGGAAAGAATTACTTATACAGTACTGTATAAGAATATAAGCAAGAGTACAAAATACATTTATAAATAAAGACTTGAAGAATAATAACAGAAAAGAATATCTGGAGTAAATTATAAAGAGAAAGAATCGGCACGTTACACCAGGAACATGGATAACCTCAGTTGATATTGAAAGGCCTCATCCATTACCTAACCTAACTTGTAGAGTATAGTAGCATTTATCAGTCGTACACACCAGTGAAAGATCAACTTACCTACTACATATGGATGAGAAATGACAGGAGCCTTAATTCATGACACCCTACAGTATGTATTTCTTTAGTATACTTTGCACTTTCAGCAAGGAAAATAGGAATCTGCATCCAACGTCCACCCTATTCCTGAAATTTGCACATGTGATTAGACTTACAGTACTACAAAAATACCCTTAACATTTCAATTTAAAATGCAGAAAGTTCTCGTATAACGTCACCCCACTTAATGTTGTTTCTGTACTGAGTTGCTACTCTTTAGATACCAATAATTCGTTTAACTTCCCAATTTAACATCGTTTTTGCATCGTCACAGACTACTTTTTACAGCGCATCACCCTCTCTCGTCTGGCCGCGCTATGCTCTCTCGGCTCGGCACACTACCTCTCACTAGCGGAACGTCACAGCGTCCCCAAGCGATGCCAAGCCAGTCTCTGTTACACTTCCACATCATTCGTGTGTGCTTAAGTGTTTTTGCTCTAAATACTGTACTCTAACCATTCGAAATGGCTTCCAAGTGCCCATCAAGTGCTACTGATGTTAGTGTTGTGAAGAAGCAACTTGACATCATTTGCCTTGCTACGAAAATGGAGGTTTTAAACCGGGAGGAGCCACCAGTCGGATCTCAGTGACTCACCACCCTCCACTCAACTCCCCACCACACACTCGCTCCACCACCTCCGTCCATCAGTGAGTACAATACAAAATTACTTAATATATTAATACATATACTACTATAAAAATGCAATTGGATTTCTGTATATGTAATGTATTTCATGGGGCAAAGGGAGGCTCCGGAATGTAACTCCCATATTTTATCTATTTCTTATGGAGAAAATTGATCCGCTTAACGTTGTTTCGTATAACGTTGCATTTTCAGGAATGTAACCTCGATGTTAAGCAAGGACTTATTGTATACAGTAAAGTATTTGACATGAAATGAGCCAACAGAACTGAACCTAAATTCTTCCTGCCTATTGGTCATAAGTTATGTTTTCATAAGGTGAGTTTGGTTGACTCACTAGGTTTGTCTCAAATTATTTTGCTCCATTGTCTCCAACAACTGCACACATACCACTGCGTTTGTTTCCAAGTAGATCTAATAATGCTATTTTCATATTCAAATTAATACTTTCCTCTCTGACAAAGAATAAACATTCTAAGCATTGAAGTCAACATAAGGAGATCACATTAGGAGATCCCTTTACAGTATAGTCTGGATTCACGCGGTCAATTAAACCCATGGAGGTCCGCGTAAAACGAGAAACGCGTAAACGAAATAACAGAACATATGGGATTAATTGAAATAGAGACTGGGCTGACTCCCAAACTCCACTTTTATCAACACAATACGTACCTTGTAGTAAAAATAACATCATAATTTTATGATGGTATTGACACACACATATCTAAATAAAAAAACTACAAATCTAAGGGTGCTTAACACTTACGTTAGTAAAAGAGATGGGTCGGCACACGTGGATGGCGGCTGGTTCCGAGGCAGAGGGCAGATTAGTGGCCCTCTGGTGAATCACAATCACTACTCACAGAGGTTTCCATGGCCTCCCTGACAGACCCCTCAAAGTCCATAGCCTCACTGTCACTACCACTGACTTGGGCTGGATGTGGTTGTGGTAGGTTGCAGGTGAGACTAGCACTGATGTTGTCGTGATACATCTGGACATACGGCTCCATAATTTTCGACAGAAGGTTATTAGACACTTCATACCGATGCTTGACCGTGTCTTTGTCAAGGATGAGCTTAATTTTCTCCCCCAACTCGATGGTCCAGGTAATTCAAGGTTTTTTTGGGGTGGTGGGGGTCCAGCGGAAGCCATTGTAAGGGGAATAGCAGGCACAAGAGAGAACTGTATACGCGGAGACTGAGAGCAATGAGACTGGCCCGGCTAGGTCAGCGACTTCTTCCCTCTAGTCTAGTGGCAGGGCACGTCATGTTACATTAGACCAATCACAGCTAGCGGCAGAGGGAATGCATGGGTGGTAAGGATGCGTGACCCAATCACAGTCTGATACGTCATATGACGTCGGCGATAATGTAAGAGCGACCTAATGTGCACCCTGTCCATGCGGCTTCCCGTGTAAATGATGGAATGAACCGCTAACTTAAAATTTTCATTCTGGCAAGGTGCCGCGTAAACAAAATCCGCGTAAATGCAGACTATACTGTATTAAATTTTTATACTAAGAGCACAAGTGCTACCCTCAGCCCGCAGGAAAGCTCGGCTTATGGACCAATCCATTGTTTATATCACCCCACAGATAAAGTGTTGCCTGCACAGTGTACATTGAAGCATGAGACTAGTTACTGCCTAGGTTTGGATGGAAATGCTCAGTGGTTTGTTGCTATTATCAAACATAGTAGGTATGTTTGATAAAGGTCTCTTAATTTCACACCCATTGTCTGGCATTAGCCAAAAACATTAAGTGGTGCCCCCATAAATGTTTTCCTTGGTTTGCTGAAGTTGTAAAGGTGTGGGGCCACACCCAACTATCTACAGTACTTCTTAAGAAAATTACATGTCCTTTTTGGTAAAGTTTAAGTTGAAATGTGCATGTTTATTAACTACCAGTACCAATAATTCAACATATTGTATGACTATAAGCTGTCCTGTAATGAAGATTGGATTGCAAAATTATCTGCAAAAGTTCATTTTGGCAAGTTGGTAATCTCTTTATAAAGTTGCATTATACCACAGTGCAGCTCCAGCTTTTTAAAAGCAAATGTCACCAAGTTGTTTAGTTTCATTAGGTACAAACAAGTGAGCATTACCGAGAAACATAAAACCAAGAGCTTATTAAAACTTAAAGGTTCCTTCACGCTAAAATTAAATGTAGTTCAGTGAAATACTCTCTGCTTAAGGTGGCTCATACTGGTGAGGGTCACACATTCTACTCTTCACCACAGGGCACTCTTCATTTATAGAACTGTGTTGGGATATACTGTACAGTACAGTAGCTGAAAAAGTCAGATAAACTTCGAACTTTACTGTTACAGTACTTCTTCTGTGGCTTCCTTAACTCGCATGCAAGTGCAGAATATGGCTTTATGGTGACATCAAGACAAATGCTTTACCGAAAACTTAAAGAAAAAAAAAGGAAAAAATTTACTGACCTATACTGTACTGTTATTTGATTTTAGCAAGAATGAACAACAGCGATATGTAGTCAAGTTTGGCCATTCTCAGTTGTGTGTTCCTGGTAAAATCCTTGTTCATCTAGTACAGTACTTTCATTCAGGGAGTCATGAAGCCACTCCAACACCACACACACCTGCTGTGCTGAGAGTAAAGTGAAAGAATTAAACATAAAATTTTAATATGACTATCCCAGAATCATATTCTTGATGGCATTCTTTTTTTTATTAAAGTCATGCTGTATTTTAACTAATTTCGGTGAAACACCTTCAAATATTATTGTTAAAGGTGGAGGAGACAGTTACCACCAAAAGTAACTTATGGAAATGAACCAAAATTTCTAGATACTATTTGCATGATACAGAACACAAAAATGGAAGCAATAATGCACAGAACCTGACCTAACTTCCTAACCTGTGGACACATTCAGCAGAAAATTTTTATTTTTTTCTTAAAGGAAATAGTTACTTTTGTTAAAGAAAACAGAAGAAATTAATGCAAATAATATTGAATAAAGCTGCAAAAAAGGTAGAACCAAAAACATCTTCCCCTTGCACCCTCACCTAGCAACTTATATTTTAAGTTGTTCATCCTAACAAAGCACCCTAAGGCCTCTTTTCATGTGAGCATATATTTGTTGTGCAACTTAAAAATCAATGGAGTTCAATGAATATCCATGTAAAGTCTCACTGAACTCCGTTGATTCCTAAGTCCCACGACAAAAAGACACACTAACAAAAATGCTTATGTATGAAGATGGTCTCATTATTTTACAGCAGAACTCACAAGATTTCTCCCTTACCAAGGTACCTTTTCACCACGTAATTTTATCTTTTAAGAACCCAGTATGAAGGGGGAAGGAGAATCTAATTTTAGATCCAGTCAAAATTCGGGGCCTTTGGTTTCAATTCCAGTCAGCACCACTAACCAATCTTAACAGTTTCCTGTAACTCATGTCTAGCTTCAAATCTGATATTCCTGCTCCTGTACACAAGTCAGATACCCAAATAAAAGGTAATTACCATAGGTGGCAACGACATGTACATTTAGAAAATTAGTTTCCACAACATGTTTTAAAGTTCAGGGTATAGCTGACTGTAATATTGTCCTTATAGTTTCAGCTACATCAAATCAATTGCAGAGAAGTATTAAGCACACATACTTTTTATAAAAATATCCTGACAAAAAACAAAACAATAATACTTTCTCTTAACTAAGGCCTTGACAGCCTTAATTATTAACTTCTTAGGACCAAAATGTTTAATTGTTGGCACCTAGTTTCCTGAATAAAGTAATGTTGAACAATATAAGAACTGTGAACCTTGACAAACAAGACTGAACATCTAACAAGTAAAAGGTTAAGGTATCTAGTTCATCCAAGAATGCTTAATCCAATACAACATCTACTGGTAAAGGTGTACTATCACCTACAGTATTTAAAATGCAACAGTAAATAAGCCCAGTCAAAATTAATTCATATGGTCATTTTTTAATACTGTACAGTACTATATATTAATGAACATGTCTCCTTTTTAGACAGAGCTGAATGAGAGTTTTCCAAATAGTAGATATTATCACAATTCAATGTGAGCTAAAATTTAAATCCTTGTCCACCTTAAGTCCCAAATAGGCAAACATTCAATGGTTCATAAACATAAAACCATATGATCCACTGTCCTGCAATATTGTATTTCATCATGCCTCTTTAGTGCCTACAAATCAGGAGTGTTCAGATATTGATACCAGTGCCTACAAATCAGGTGTGTTCAGATTTTGATACCGAGTTATCAGACATGAAATTACCCCAAGTGGTACAGATATATACCCTTATGTATTACAAGTGAAAATGTCAATTACATATACAGTGGTCGTCCCTCGGTTAACGAACACAATTCGTTCCAAAGAGTCGTTCATTAACCGAATCTAGTATTTCAATGGGATATTGGGAAATTGGTTCCAACTCACAGAAAAAGTACATACAAAGTACTGTATACCAGTAATGGAACTAACAAAACATTAAATATAAACTAAATACAGTACAATACTGTCCTGTATAATAATAAAAAAAGCCCATTAGAATACTGTATTTTAACTTACTTTGGGGTGTGTATGTCGCATTACCGGCAGCTTTGTTTGCATATCAAACAGCTGATTGTAGTGGTCGATGATGACATGCCATATTCTTTAGAGTGCATTGGTTCTAATGTCTTCTTCATGTTTCATAATAATTTCTGCACTGTATATTATCAATATGTTAACTAAATTTCAGATGACCAAAAATTTTACAGTAAAAATGCAAAAATATACAAGAGACCAACAAAATCGATGTTCACTCCATTGTAAACAAAGTTAAACTGAGAAGGGTTGTTGGGCGATTCAATCAGCTGATGAGCTCACAAAAACTGCTTCCTGTACTGTCTATATTATCATTGTTAACTAAATTTCAGAATGACCAATAATTTTAATATAAAAAATGCAGAAATACTCAAGAGACAAACGTTCTTGATACTTACTTCACTGGAAATGAATGTAAACATAAAACCAATTACTGTATTGGCAGACTAGCCGATCAGCTGATGCGCACAACAAAACGTGTTTGTTGTGAGGATTTCGTTAGTCAAAGTTTTGTTCGTTATTCGAATTGAAAATTCTTATGGGAGCTAATTCGTTAACCAAAATTTTGTTAATCGAACCGTTCGTTAACTGAGGGACCACAGTACAATACTATATTTAATACCTAATTGAGGAAACGTGGATATGTGTTTGTACTCCAAATAAAATTACAATTCTTGATTTTCTTTTTATTGCCATCTGTAAAAATAATTCAAATAACATACAAGATACCCACGCTAACTTCTTTTAACAATCCAAGTCCTCAAACCAAGGACTAGAACTTCTGGGTAATCATCCCTACTATCCCTACAGTAGGATCTTGATACAGATACATGACAAATATGTTGAGACAGATTATTAAATAATGTTTGTAACTAAGTACAGTACTAGTATAAGAGTCAAGATTATATTAATAAAATTGTTATCGATGGATGTAAAAAATAAAAATAAAATAATCATTTTATCACTACATCATGTAGCTGAACAAATGGATGTAGCTGATCAATTATTATTGTGTAACATTTTATTGTAGCAATTCTTTTATTATGAGAAAACAATAATTTCAACTACAGCACTCATGAATTTTTCCTTCAAGTTTCACCTTTTTTTTTCTTCAAACTGTCACTTCACTTCACTACCAAATAGCCATTCTTAATTCTTTATTGAGGACTTGCACCATTGAAAATAACACCAGATCATTACTGGCCACAGCCTAGTGGGGCGGGAGAGTTCACGAGTCTGCTCAATCCTCTTACACTGGAGAGGCAAGAGTATTATGCTCATCTACCATGCTCATATAATACTGCTTCTGGTAGAGAGGCTGAGTCTACAGCTCATCCACTAAATACGGAGTACACAACTTTTTATAAAGGTCACTCCACCAGCTGGGATTACAGTTCTAGCGGCTGTCATGACTGCACTCTAGTAAGTGTCCGTACAGGATGTGCCACAAGCCATTTTGGATTAAGGCCTAAACCTCAGACTGACAAAATTATACAAAACTTCCTGATGTTGCTTCACTTGAGAGAAGCAATTACTACTTGTTAGGAACCTAACGGCTAAATCAACTTGCGGCATAATCGTGGACGACCATCTGATGGACGTAACAGGATCCAACTCCTGGAAATGGAAAATTCATTATAAATATTTATTTTATTTTTTTTAAATTAAACACAAATCAAAATATTCTGCCATACTAGAGGCAACCACATACCATGGAAACAATTTCAGATGACAGTGATCTTCAGGACTAGGACCCATATTCATAGTCGACATACCCGACCACAGGGAACCCAAAGCTCGTGTAGACAGACATCATTTAAGAATGTGCTTTGGGCACTATGGTAAGTCGGGATCCCAATCCACAAGGTGGGGCTACCAACATGGGTAAATCAGCAGGATGGCGGGTGGTTGATATACCACAAAACAGATTACGTTTCAGGATGTTAATATAATTACATTCTGTTTACTTAATTTCTGCTACCGATTCTTGATTATTGTGCCCGTTTGGTTCTCAGCTGCAGTTCCACTTAAAAATAATTAATTGACAAGGATTTGAATACAGCTGCTTCCTTTATGATGAGGCTGACTGTGTTGGTCTTTATCATCATCACTGCTGGTGCTTTGTACTCGCTTTATAAATTCTTCTTGGACTCTAATCACCCTTTTCAAGAATTCGTCCCAGAATCTTATGTACAAGGCTAGATGTACTAGATATTCATATAGTATTAATCTGTAGGGTCACAGCCCTGATAGTGATTTAAATGAAGAAGCTATAGACTAAATGTAATTTAAAATTCAAACATGCATTATTTCAGTGACGAAATTTCTAATTTTGGACTTACATTTCTAGGGGTAGGACTCCAAAATTAAATAAACCTAACATAACTTACAATTATACCTACCTACCAAAACATGTTTTCTGTAAAAGAACAATAATGAAAAGTTTCCTATTGTTGCACGTTAAACCCACGCACCTCTTTTAAAGCACAGTATTACCACAATTTTTTTTAGGTATACTGCAATTGTCAAGTTCGGTACGACTGGTAAGTGTGAAACATGAGAATAGCCAATATTGACCAGCACCGACTATACTCACGTACCCTAATGACTCGCATATATCAGGATATGTGACCTTTCCAATCTAATATAACATCTCGCCTCAGCAGCCTCCAGTCTGTCCGGCAAGGAACTTCTGGTCTTTTGATATACAAGTGTATTTCCCGAAAACCGATGTCCCGTTAACCGCAAGTTCGCATAACCGATGAATACACACGGGAAATACCCCATAAGTTTTGTTGATACCCCGGATATCCGACGATCGACAGAACTGTTTTGAATTTGGCGGGCGGTGGTGTGGTGTGAATTCTTGCTACCAGAAGAACCTGTTCGCTGCTCTGACCCATTCCCACCATTTTTGCTCTTGTTTACATTTACTATGTGTCTCTGACTTACTGTTTTTTCGTTATTTCTGATTTCGTGTATTAATGAAGCCTGAACACCACAGTACAATAACAGTTCCTCTTGTCCTGGGCAAATTGATCTAATGTGAGACGGATTAATAAAGCATAACAAGAATGGTAATGGAACTTAGACTTGAACTTGTCCCACAAGACCCTCTTTACCATCTTCAACACAGGTAAACAACAGTCTCAATTTAGCTTTACATTGCTCATTTAAGGCTTCTTGTGCTTGCTTTATGTGCGTCAGTTGTCAGGGTACGTACGGGGTACTCCTAAAAAGAAGGTGTTAGTGAAAAAGAACCCCGATCTCATCAAACAGTTCTCTCATATCAATCCCACTTTACCGTATATGTATGGATTGATCAAAACACAAGCTTAATAATCTATATACGTCCTATCGTGAGTTCTGTGGGTTCTGTTACGTACAAATTATCAAAGTGGTTGGTTAGGATGCTATCCCCTCTTACAGGCCAAATTCACATACACACAACAGCAGTGATTTAATTGATAAACTCAAAAAACACAATGAACCATGTGAATTAATAAGTTTTGATGTAAATTCACTTTTCACTAAAGTGCCAGTGAATGACCTACTTTCATTTCTCAAATTGATAGTTATGCATTACTGACAGTGTGGGGCTAAAAAATCCATTCAGTCTACTCAAACCAGGCAAATTCCTTCATTTAAAAATATTTTTACTCGACCTTATCGCAATGAATTTGTCCCATTAGTTCAGTCCCTTAAATTATTATATATTAATGTTGTTTTTAGTATGACTCAACTATTACTAATATATTAATCAAGAATAGCCCAACCTTGAATGTAAATGGAAGTGTTTACTGCATTCCATGTAGCAATTGTAATGTAAATTATATAGGACAGACTGGGCAAGCATTGCAACTCAGAATAAAACAGCACAAGTACAATATATATATATATATATATATATATATATATATATATATATATATATATATATATATATATATATATATATATATATATATATATATATATATATATATATATATATATATATATATATATATATATATATATATATATATATATATATATATCCTTACAATCCCTACAAAGTTAATAGCACTTAAAGATGATTCTTCCCTACATTTTTTTTATGAGAGCCAGCCATTATAAAACTTACCTATAATGAATTAACGCATTTTGTATTTATGAGATTCCTGGCAGTCGGAGAGTTCACCATGGAATTCCATTTCAATCTGGAAGTCAAGGTCACGGTTATTTCGCTCATTGGGCTTCATTGTGAATGTGCCAAAGATTTCTTCTCCATGTTTCACTGTCAGATAATCATCGAAGTAAAAGACCGTCTGTTTCCAATGTGTATACCGTGCCTCAGGAGCTGTGAAAGAATTGAAGTTTAAGATTATTAATTGATAATGTTTATGCTAAAATAATTCAACACATTTAATGATGCATATTCCACCTGGCACTGAAACTACACTAGATACAATAATATGTATACATACAACTAAAGATGACCTTTCAGCCACTGAGGACCGAGAGATTATGCAGTACAAATTTGGGGGACCAACCAATGATTCTACCATTTTAAGGAACATTGAGGGGTCTTGGGGATTAATCCTTAGGCCCCGGATGACGTTCTTGAACATCCGACTTGCACTCCCTGGGTGATGTTCCAGAATGTCCGCCTATTTTCCCGCCATCTATTTAATTTTTGGAAGTTTGTTTTTTCCCCTTGATATACCCCACGGGGGGGGGCTGCCAGCAGCACCCTAACCCGGAGCTTAAGGGTTAAAAAACAAAAGTTTTCCCTTTCTTTCATTTGGGAGGGATATAATGAACCAAAAATTTAAGAAAGATGACCAGTACCAAAACTCGCAAATTATTACTTCTAAATTGCAAAAGCTGGAGGACCCCCTTCTGAATTTACTTTCAAGATGCACTTCTGGAGATTAGATGAATGACAAATGCATGTTGTTTCCATATTTGGCATCCCAGGCGCAACCCATTTTTTTGTTGAAGCACTATTTTCGTCCTAGCTCTATACGATGGAAGTTGATAAGATCTCCTGACTACACTGTAAATAAGGTTGAAAGCCCTTTGAAAATAGGGTAGAACATCAATTTGTAGCAGACAGGAAATTATGGGCTTGGCTTCGCATCGTCAGGTGCTCTTGTCCCGTCAGTGAGTGAGTGAGAGGGGCAGGCGGCCAATCACAGCGGCTAGCCTACAGCCCCTTCCCCTGTCTCGGCCAATGACAGTAAGCATCTGCTATCTACATCAGGGCCCCTCCAGCCAATGAGGTGGAATCCCTCTCCCTCAGTTCTCCTTTGTTGTGACGGGACCTACACTCTGATATCGATTAAAGTAAAAAAAGTTTTGTTGCTTCTAGTCAACATTGCAACAACCTAGTACATTACTTCATGTCGTGCTACCTACCATTTGCACGCATCAGTCCTTTAGCTTCAAGATGCAAAAAAATGAATGCTGTATCTCAATAAACGACAAAGTTACGCATGTTTGAAGTTGGAAAAACTTTAAACACGGTTTTCTCGGTTTCAAATTTGGGCGCGAATACCCCATACGATGCGGGGCGCCTCATGTGTTCCTTCTCTTTGTTTGAGAGAAATAAAGGGTACAAGGCCTTGCAATCAATGGGCAATATTGCAGAAATCACAAATTAATAACCCCCCTACCGATTTAACTTTTCAAATAAATATTTATGGAATAAGAGCAAGAAGATATATGGTTTCACATATATAATTATCTTGAGAATAAAACAAAAAATAAAAATGTGGAACCAAACACAAAAAACTACAAAATTTTGGGAAGCCCTTTACTGACTTATCCTTCAAAATGCTATATCTATAAATCAGAGAAGCTATGTGGCTTTCTTAGGTTATCTACTTTCATTCAAAATGAATCAAGTGGACAAAAAAATTACAAAAATAATTAAAAATATAAATTGTGTCCTTGGGCTTTATTAGCTAAATAAGATTAACATAGTACTCTCATGGGGTTTTGCAGTATTGCACTTCGCTTCTATATAATGAATTCCAACTCGGTGCAGTGTGCTGGGTATTCAAACATATGAGTGAGGCACAACTGGGGAGGGGGTGGTGAAACCCCACAGACAAGTGAAGCTCTATAGCAGTGGTTCTGAATCTTAGAAAGAGTTTAAGGGGTGCACAAGGAGTCAATGAAAAAAGGCTGTCATGAAGGGCTTACTTATAAAATAAGTATACACACAAATATATGTACTATCCATTTCATTAATGGGAACCTGCTTGTGCTTTTTGAGAATATTTTCAGTTTTGCACAATAGCTAGGTTGTACATGGATTAACCCTTCAGCCCCGGGCTAGGGTGCTGCTGGCAGTACCCCCCCCCCCCCCCCAGGGTTAAATAAAAAAAATCAACTTTTCAAAAAAGGGAGGGGGGGGGGGGGATAGGTGGCCGTTCTGGAACGTCACCCAGGGCCTAAGGGTCAATGAATAAAACTGCTAAACTTCCATGAATGTGTGTGTATAATGTAAAATATCAGCTTCTTATGAAGCATACACACACACGTCTCCGAGTCAGCTGTGTGACTGCCCAGCTGAACTGTGTTGAGTTTCCCAGAGGATGTTTTGAGTGTAAAATGTGCTATATTTGTGAATAAAATATGTGCTATGTATCTACCTTATTGTTTATCATAAACTTAAAAAGTACTTCTACACATATGTCACTGATATAAATATAAACCCAAATAAATATCTGCCAAAGGGCAGATATGGGGGCACAATATGAAGATTTACCATGCAGATATGCTTCAGAATCAAGCATGGTAATCCAACTAGCCCCCTTAACCAGAATGTGGACTGGCATAAATGTCAGCCTAGACTCAAAGAATAATAAATTAACATCGACAAAACTTAGAACATAGAACCTAATACTTCTTAAATGACAATACCAAGAGCTGTAGTAGTTCCTGCTAACAATACCTGATGGCACAAAAGAGACTATACACTTAGATTTTGTAGCAAATAAATAAACCAAGGTGGAGTCAGTCTTTGGACATCTTCTGATGACATTTAGCTAAGAACTGAATAAAAGATAGCACAGCCATGATTGGTACAAAAAGTGCTGACTGGTCCGACTCAAGATATTACAAAGCCTCTAGAGAAATGCAGTTGAAGGCAAGATTAATTTGTTTACCCATTTTGATTAACTCATCTAAATTACCAACTTAATGACAGCTATGATTGCTCAATGAATGGCAGTACAGTCTCTGCAACTGGACTTCAATCACTCCTCACAGTTATTTAAATCAATCAATAGACTGCAGGGAGAAACCCTTGCCGTAGGTATTGACATCTCTATACATTTGACAACTTGGCATTCATTCACCATTACTTGCAAAATTGCTATAAAATGACCTTTCCTTCAGTCCCTTCTTTTCTAGCTGCCTAAAGTCAATGCAGTTGTCAAGCAGCTCCAAACTTTGCAGCAGCATAACATGAGCTTAAGGCCTATTCCTGTCATTTGAAATTTAAGAGCCGACATTAACAGACGAATGAATTGTTTGAGCATTTACATATTTATTTGGCAGCAAACTCCTCAGCTGTGCTCCAACACGATCTTTCAGGAGTCCAGTATAAAGACGAAAGAATATCTAGCTTTAAATTCATTCATTTTCAAATCCTATACAATAAACTTGGAACTCTGAAGCCAGGGGGATTTTACCGCTTATATTTGCTGGCTATATGGAATTTGTCAATCAAGGTCCAAAGGTAAAAATAATCATCAAAGATTTTCATATACATCTTTGCCCTATTCCTCTTCACTTCTACTACTACGTACTGTATTAGGAAAGTTAATTCATATAGTAATAAAGATTACCTCTAAACTAAAGGAACTCACAAATAAAAACTGTTGAATGTATTATTCACCTGTTGAGAAACCTGTCCTCTTGTGACATTTAGTGAATTCAATATTGAAGTATGTGATGAGAGCGTGTACGTAGTCATTCCTTCGTACCTGTAAATTAGAGTATAAGAAGAGCATTTATGGACTACATGCTGAGGGAAAATTGGATTAAAGGTCTTTTACGTATTTAAGATATAACATTAAAGTATAGGGAATTCAAAATAAGCCGGGCATTGGGCAAATTGATAACTTTACGATTGTGCTGCACCTAGCTATGTTAATATGATATTGGCATTTAGTGTGGAGTGTTAAGGCATAAAAGCTTCAAATACGTCATAATTAAACTATTGCCCATTTTTTTAAACATCAAGGGCAGTAAGTCCAAAGAGGAAACCCAAATATTAGGCTAGTTTAAAGTGACACGAGAAATGGATTCATCAAAGTTGATATTTGAGTTTAACAAATTCATTTGTCGGGTTACTTAAAAATAACCCGATGTTCAGGATTCCTCTTCGAACTTGCTGCACCAAATGTAAAAAAAAAAAAGACGTATGTGATAGCTTAAACTCCCCCCCCCCCCCCCGATTTAATGTAAGATGATAGGAACCATGAACAAACACATCCACTCGCCCCAAATTTGCTACCTTTCATTCTTACTGCGGTACTATAATGGAATTATTTGCCAAGCCATGTCCTGGTGTCCCTTAAAACTGTTTTTGTGGCTGTGAGTGACATGGCTCTCCTTGCAAGCAGTTTTTTTTCAATATTTTAAGCCTGTAGAAAAGCATTAGCCCATGAGTCATCAGTATGGTAACAGTACATTCTGTAACCCATCTCTTTCAGCACCTAAACAAATGCCACCATCTCCATTACCCTCCTGAGAAATTTGACTTTAGAATAGGTAAACTGAGATTCAATATTATTGACTGAGCTTTATAAATGGTGTAAAGGTCTGAGGTATGAGTCAGTGAATATAGCTATTACTGGTATAAATTTGCATCAAGAAGCAAAACTTACTTCTCAGGCCCTTTGGACTTTATTCCCAATGTCATCTATTAGTCGTTAATATGCATGCTTAATTGAGCTACTTAACTTTACCTGAAGGTGGAATGGAGCACTGAAGGCCAGATCCTCTTTCTTCACAGTGTATAGGTCCACTTCCTTCACGAGGCAAGAGTTTGTTACCACCTAAGACAGCAAAATAAATTTTTATAAGTACAGGACTGGTTTATGATACATCATTATATAAAAAATAGATTTGTTTATTCATTTAATTACCGATAACAGTGAAATCCTACCTGTTTTGCTTCTACAACATCAACCAGAGGCTCTGTCATTGCCACCTCCCTGATGCAGGACATGTCAAATCCATAAACACTATCCCACCAATTGATTTTATCATCCTTGTATTGGCGATCCTGTTGAAATAAAAAGTGACATTAGCAGAAGAATAATTTTTTCACAAAACTCTCAAGAAATATATGGTAGTCACAGGGCATAATTGTGAGTTCATACTTTAGTATCATAGTCATAACTAGCTGTATCAGGCTATACACATTTAAATTTTCAAGGGAACAAAATAATGGTTCCACTTAATTCTCCATGATATGCTCTAAAATCTGAAAAATCAAGGTCAATTTATTTTTAATTGATTCAGTAATTTTATTAACATTATATTTTAAAAATTTAATGCATACACACATACAAGCCCCCCCCCCCCCCCCAAGTTTGTGGATGACACCCTGGATGTACCCAAGAATGTCTGTAGGTAGTTTAAAGTTGTCGGCATTTTCGCGGCTGGGACAGGGAGCCATTCATTCTAGAGTTGTAATTTATCTTTAAGAGTACCTGTGAAAGACTTACTTTCATTTCTTAAAGATAAATTACAACTGCTAGATTTAACTATTGAACATGATACTTTCCTGAAATTGATAGAGTTATAAGTAACTGACAATGTGTTTAGGGCAAATGGGAAGTTCTACAAGCAAATATTTGGGATGAGCCTGTATTTATATGGAGTTTTTTGAGTCTAGATTACTACCCAACATAGTGGACTTTATTCCTCCATGGTACAGATATGTTGATGATGTTCTTTGTCTTTGGCCTAGAAACGGTGACCCTTTGGAATTTTTAGACAAGCTTAATGATATTGTCCCTAGTATCACATTCAAAATTGAAAGAGAAATAAATGAATCCCTTCCATTTCTTGATATGCTTATCATGAGAAATGGCCAAAACTATAAATTTAAGGTATACAGAAAGCCCACACAGGTTGATAGTTTCATTCACTTTTTATCGAATCACTTTGAGTCTACCAAAATGTCAGTTTTTTCTGCTATGTTCTTAAGATGTCTGCGTATTTGTGACTCTGAATTTATTGACGATGAATTGAAACACATTCGTTCTATTGCACAGAAACTCGGGTACCCTTCTGTGTTTGTTGATAGTTGTTTTAAAAGGGCTAAAAAATCCTTTCATTCCTCTCAAACTAGACAAGTTCCTACACTTCAGAATATTTTGACTCTGCCCTATCGTAATGAATTTGTCCCGTTAGTTCGGTCCCTCAAGCTTCTAAATATTAATGTTGTTTTCAAGTATGACTCAACCATTACCAATATGTTAATAAGGAATAGCCCAAGTTTGAATGTAAATGGAAGTGTTTATTGTATTCCATGTAGCAAATGTAATTGTAATTATGTAGGTCAGACAGGAAAAACTCTGCAGCTCAGAATCAAACAACATAAGTATAATATCAAAACTGCATCTGAAAGCAGTGCCTTGTTAGGAATAATAATCACCCCATTGCTTGGGAAAAAAGCTTAGAAGTATTCAAATCATCTTGTGTCACAGAAAGACTTCTGGTTGAAGCTAGTTTGATTAAGGAATTAAAATCAATAAACCTTAGTGATGGTCAGTTCAAAACTGATAATATGTTCCATAAATTTATTTGTCAGTGGCCCAAGGTTAAAAATGCTTTGAAAACCTTTGACCTAGATGTATGATAGTTATTTTGTGGGTCCCTTTTTTCTGACCTGACCTGGTTAGTCACGTCACCACCCTTCTCTTAAGCTCCTCTACGTGTGTGTTGGTGTGTGGATTAGTGGATGTCATCATTATGACCTGACCTCATGTTTTTAAGGTCACCCTGTATATTTAAGCCTCTCTCTGTCCATATAATCCAGTTGCCTCTGAAGATGTCTTGAATAAAGACGAAAGCTAAGGTACTCCGTTGTTTCCATTCTCCCGTGTGATTTTATCAAGATTTATCTTATCCACGTTTTCATTGTGGATTTACATGAAATATATATATATATATATGTATATATATATATATATATATATATATATATATATATATATATATATAATATATATATATATATATATATATACAGTTCGTCCCCGAATTACGTACATCCGAATTACGTACAAACGGCCGATACGTACATCGTTTCTGAAGTCTTTAATTGCAAAAATATTGTCTTAAAAGGGCGAGCAATTTTTAAATTTGGCGGGCGAGCCAGCCGCACCGCCACTATCACTGACCATACAGACGACACGCTAGACGCACCAAAACAACAAGTGTGGTCATTGTGCATACAGTACTTCTCCTGTGAATTTCTGCCCTATTTTGTACACTTTACTCTGTGTGCAATGACTGGTGTAAAGCGTAAGAGTGGTGAAGCCAGTGGGAGGAGTAGTGTTCAAAAGCTTACCGTCCTCTGGCGCGCCGGTCCCAGAGAGGACGGCGCTGTACAGGACGTTTGTTTACTCCAGGTCTCGCGCACAGCGATGGTTATTTCGTTCATCTTTTCGTTTTATCCATGGAGTAAATTTAAAAGTAGACTTCGAGAAAACATTCAGTTAAAACACAAGGATATTAAAAGTTTGAGTCAATAGTACAATTTGTAGTATGTTTAATACAACATCTCTACAGAAATGCATAAACATGAAATTAACGCATCGGCGACTTTTGCCGGTCGGAACAACGCATCGGCTACTTTTGCCGGTCGGAACTCACGTCGAGTGAGGTGTGAGTGCAGACCGTCCTGTGGCGCGCCGGTACCTGGTAAGGTTTTGACCCCTGTTGTGGTGTCTCAGTATGATTCAGGAGAAAGCCCTAAGTCTTTTCAACGATCTAAAGAAAGATCACCCTGATGATACTGTGACATTCAATGCTAGCAATGGGTGGTTTAACCGATTCAAGGTGCGAAATAAGCTGCATAATGTTCGAGTGACTGGTGAGGCGGCGAGTGCTGATTGGAAAACAGCACAGGATTTTCCAGATAACATTATAGGGTTGGGGGATTTTCGAGTTAAGTACATTTCGAGTTAAGTACAACCTTTTGGTCCCCATTATGTTCGTAACTTGGGGACTTACTGTGTGTGTATATATATATATATATATATATATATATATATATATATATATATATATATATATATATATATATATATATATATATATATATATATATATATATATATATATATATATATATATATATATATATATATATATATATATATATATATAATCAACGACCTCACCAGAAAGGAATCGAACCATCTACATACTGGGTGTTAAATGGACTAAAAATGAAGATATATATATATATATATATATATATGCAAGTAATATATATATATATATATATATATATATATATATATATATATATATATATATATATATATATATATATATATATATATATATATATATATATATATATATATATATATATATATAAAAGAAATAATGTACCCCCCCATCTGCAAATATTATTCACGGATTTGGTGATTCGCGGCCATTTTGAGAACCTAACCCCCGCGAATTTGAGGGAGCCCCGTATATATACAGTATAGATGAAAAGTTGGATGACCCTTACCTCAATACCAGCAACAAATAATGTAGCACGGTCAGGGAACAGCATACCGTCAGGAGCCATCCACTTATCCCGGGCATAAAGCACTGTTTCCAGCATTGATTCATAAAAGAGACAGTAGCCCATCCACTCGCTAATAATAATATCAACCTTCTCTACGGGTAGTGTCACTTCCTCCACTTTGCCATGAATGATCTCCACAACTGGTTTTGAATGGAGGAAAAAATGCAAATAAAAACTTAATAAATAAGGGATATATTACACAGAAAACAAGAGTAACACAACACATTCTTCATTACAAACAATTTCACTGTTTATACTATAAGTGGTATTATACAGTATATGTAATATAAGAAATTTACTGTAATAAAGTTACCATGTTCATTCACTAACAAAATGACTGAAAATACAAAACAAAAACACACTGTAGAGGAAAAGATCATTACAAATGACATGGGCAACACCTCAACACAAAAGCCTTCAGTTCAGTAATCTAAAAAATTATTTTGCTGATTTGTAATCATAACAAATACTACCATTTTTTTTTTTTTTAAAGGAAACTAAATTACTTTATTTTGCCACAAATTAATTTATCATTACGTAATTCCCCACCAAAAGATGCATCTTGGCATGAGAACATAGAGAAGTAACAAATGGCATCACAACACATGGACACTGCCAAGGTGAGTGCACTTGCACAAAAAGTTAACAATTTTTTCTTGCTTTAAAGTGAAAATGAAAATATATTGTCATCATGCGCAATTGGAGCACATAATCTCCAGTTTTCTGAATTTTTCACAGCAAGTCAAACTTCCCTAACACAAAAATTTACCATCGTTAAACATGGGTGATATAACTTTTATATTGCTAAACCACAACACTGCGAAGTGAATGATCATTAAACGAGGATAGCTGTATGTTATCCTTTTTAACTTCCCACATTTCACTGCCATACAACATTATATTTCTAATGCCAGTTGCATACCTTTCGTTTCACATGAAGGTCCTGTCAACATCATTAAAGATATGTTTTCCCTTTTCCAGACTTCACACACACTAGTTTTCTTGCTCACTTTTCTCTTGTATGCTGCCTTATCCATGCATGTCTTTCCCAAAACACTGCAGTCTCTACATCTGAATATTTAAGGCTCAAGTACATATCAAACTTTCACCTTACCATTGTATGAAGCAATAGTGTATCACTAATGTCCTTCCCCAAATAATATTTTGGTTTTAAGACACTCCTTAAAAAATGGCAAAAAAATAAATTTGTTCGACTATCATTTAATTGTAGAAATCACACTGACTGTATAAAAATCTTAAATAATTTTCATATTCTAGTTTTGTAATACCAAGCAGTGCCTATTATGGACTTTAGCATTCTCTTATAACCATTAACCCAATTTACCTTTATCTAAATTGTTTGCCGCTACAATTTTTTTGGCGTGCTCTACGATGTTGGACATTTCAATGCCAATCACTCTAGTAGCACCAGCTTTGGCAGCAAACATAGAGAGGATTCCAGTTCCACAGCCTACATCCAGTACAGTCTAAGGAAACAAAGCTTATTAACCATTAATGTCAACATACCTTGTAAAAAACAGTTCTACATAATTCTCAATTTTAATTACAGACATGAATAACAATAGAGGATGCTTGAAAATGAATGCAGGGAGTTGCACCTAGGAATTATGTGACCTAATAACACTTTCAGTTTCAAAAGCATGCAACAAAATCCTTAAATGTTGGAATTATATTCCAACATTCCCTATTACTGTTAATTTATTTTAGAAGTGTGGGGGATTGACCCAAAGAAGGTTCCTTTAACTCGTAGTCCAGAAACTCGCTTAACTCGGTCCATTGTGGCTGCCATTTATCAGTAATATATATACAGCACAGGTACAACAAAGTATCAGCAGTATCGACCAAAATTAAACTAATATTGTTTCTACTACACTTAAAATATTATAAAAAACTAACTATATACTGGAGGAGGCCAGCGTTCTTGATAAACTTAAAAACTCTATCCTTTGGAAATGAGAACCAAGGATAGATAGCACAGTCCTGTAGTTGCCATCTTTCACACACACACACACACACACACAAAATCCATTAGTCTCTTCTACTAAAAGATTCAGAAAACTAATAAATTGCAGCAGAATTACTTCTTTGGTTATTAACAAAAAGACAAAACTTGGCCACAGGAAAAAAAATTTACTTGCAAAACCTATCAATCATTTATAGTGCAATCCTCAGCCCAACACTCCTGACCTGATGTATACAACCATTATATCACTTTTCCTCCTCCCATCCCAACACTTCAAATTATTGTAGTCACTTCCAAAACCTTAACATCGCCAAGCATGCTTATAACTCTGCCTTTCTCATCTATTATATCTAACACATAGGTCAAAATATTCTTCCCACTTCTTTTACCTTTTCCCAAAATATGAGGTCTGACAATTAAGTTCGCAAACTTAATTGTCTGTTTTCATCAAACCTCTGGAAAAATAAAAAAACTTTCAAACATGAGTAAAAATTTTAAAGCAACAGATCATCATGTTTGTGGTTATAGAAAACATTCACGAGGATGTTCTTAACTTTCTTATACAGTAAAACCCCGATAAATCAGATTTCAATTTATCGGAATTCACCTTTTTCGGACTCTGAGATGCTCCGGTCACCAGAAATACTATAAAAAAGAAAAAATTAAGTGGGGAAGATTAATAAAAAAAATCTTTATAAATGAACCACACTTACTGAATACTGTACAGTGGTCTAATCAGATTTGCTATAGGCTTACTGAGAACTTAAGACACTTGAGTAAGTAAGCAGGCTGGGGCTGACCAGGTGTTACTGTATTTGTCAAGTTTATTTATTGATTCAGTATTATATTTTTATATTATTGGCCTCTTATGGTTTATCATGATTCACATAACATCTTCAGTAATAAAGAAAAAATACAATACTGTACTGTACGTAATTTGTAATAACGAAAATAAAAAGACAAGCTGTATCAGAAGGTTAGTTACTCAAGATGCATTCATATGAGAGCTTTCTACAGACTAGCTTACAACAGGGGTTACTATAATACACTGTATAGTACAGTAATATCCCCTTTAGCCGGAATCCCTCAATCCCGGAACTCTCCGATAGCCGGAATTGAAATTTTCTCGGAAAATTGTTCCCAAAACTGTAATTTTCTTTTCTGAGGGGCACATTTTCCTGGAAATTCCGAAAAATTTTCCCGATACCCAGAAAATTCCGGGGATGGGGGATTTTTTTTATGGGTTTGAGAGATGAAAATCATGCGCATTTTCTGGAAATTCCGAGAAATTTCTTCCATTATCCAGAAAATTCCTGGGACGAGGGATACCTTCCCGTGTTTTAGAGATGATGTAATGGGTAATTTCTGGAACTTCCGAGAACATTTTTCCGTTACCCGGAAAATTCCGGGAATGAGGAATTTTTCCGACTTTGAGAGTCATCTCGTTACCCGGAAATCTCTCATTTCCGGAAGTGCTCTACACCAATTGTTCCGGCTAACAGGGGTATCACTGTATTTGATATGAAGATACCTTCTTAAAAATTTGATTTGCTACCTCTGAGTGTTATATGATGACTCAGTTTGGCTACTTGTACACTTAGACAAAAGATTAATGAATAAACCAGGGTATATGCAGATGCATAATATTGTACACTACAATAATATTTATTAAGTGATGATAAATACACAATAGCATTTGTAGCTCTTTGTAAATAAACGAGTATGAAATGACTCGTGGTGTTCAGTATGGGATTCTTTTTTCAGGAAAGCCAATTCTTTTAGGATATATACCTGACACCAGATGATCCTAAATTATATGAGAATTGTGGTGAAATTGCATAAATAAGAATTAAAGGAAGCTTGGGGAAGAGCCCCCCCCCCCCCTTCTGCTCCCAGATAAACATTCATCTTCCACATACAATATACTTCTACACTTATTTTTATCATTATAGTACTGTACTGTACAGTATACAGTTTTCTGTTTATTCATAAGACAAAATCGGTGGTTCCTTCCATACCGGTACCGTATATACTCGTCTATAATTCTACCTCGTTTTTGGTCAACCCTGATTTTTTACCAAGAAATCATTAATTTATGATATGCCTCGTTTACAGGTCGACCCAAGTTTTTGAGGGTAATGGAACAGCAAAACCTTCACTAAACACGCTCTACGTCCTATAAACTGAGGGTCACTGTGCCTGAAACACCAAGCGCCGAAGGCAAATTGTTTACCATAATTACGACACTTTACACTGAAACGCGGGTAGTTTCAGCAAAAATATTGTACAGTATATTTCCATTCAAGTCAATTAGGAGGGAATATTATTGTAATACAACAGTTTTTTTTTAACTGAAAACCATTCGAAAAGCAATTACGGTAACATCTTTTGAACAACGAAAGAAAGCGAAAGTCGATTGTTTTTGTCATGGTTTTATCCCACTTTCCACTGTAATACGTATGTCATTTCAGCAAAAATATTATATTTCCATAAATGTATTATATCAAGCACAGTATTAATAGAATATCATTGTAATATAACAGTATTTTAACCGAAAACTATTAAAAACACGAGTAACATCTCTTGAACATCAGAAGGTTAGGTAAAGTCTTTTGTTTTCGTCATGTATTTTATCCTATTTTACATTGAAATACATCACGTTTAAGCAAAACTACTATTTATTTCCGAGAATATATTCATTCAGGCACAGTTAAGGTAAAATATACTTGTGGTTAACAGTTTTTAACTGAAAAGGTTTTTATTACCGGTATTTTTTGTAGATCAATGAGTACTGTGATACCGTATATGGTAGAATAAGTTAGCCTGTGCTAAGAACTTCAACATAAGACTACTGAAAGCACGTTGTAAGGTAAGTTAGCCTATTGTACGTTGGTGAGCTACATCTGCTGAAGGCATTGCACAGCTTTTCATTACTAATTCGTACATAATTTACGTTTCCATTGTTTACTGGCAGTAAATGGTAAATATTTTTCATGTCTAAAGCTAAAAGTTGCTCCTCACCCTTCCCATCATGCACGGATTCAACCTAACAAAACTATTACCCATGTAGAGGTCGACCCCCAATTTTTTGCCAAAAAATTTGGTCTTAAAAACTCGAACTACACACGAGTATATACGGTATAACACTTTACAGTAAATAACAATCATCTCCTTGACAACAAGACTTATATGTCTGATTTTCAACCCAGAGTCGTTTCATATTTTTTATATTGTTGATGTAATATTCTTTTTAAACTTTGAGATACACTTAAAGACCTTAGTTGTTGAAGTGAAGTAATAAATGATTTTCTTTAAACAGTTCAGATATAGTGTTATCCCCAGCCCCCTCCCCCACACATTCGCTTTTTTCGGACTGGTGTCTGCCCCATTTAGTCTGATACATCGAGGTTCTCTGTAAGCTCATGAAATCAATAAATTTCTAAAAAGAAAAGAAAAACAGCTCACACGTGTAAAGCAAAATATTTAATATAAACAAATTTTTAATTCCTTACCTTCCCTTTAAAAAGGTGTCTATTATGATACATGGCATTACGGTAGGTTAAGGTGCGGACTTCATCTTTTAGCATTTCCTGCAAAACAGAATTTATTAATAAAACATCAAAATGGCTCAAGTGCTTTTGGGGGATATAGGTGCTGCTTGGGTGTATAGAGGAACAAGACAAAACCAAATGGATATCCCTAAATCTTCTTTTGAAAGAGGAACACCATCACACAACGCTTGTAAAAACAAGAATACTGTTTGCCTTTGTTAGAACCAACCAAATTCATAAGATCATGATCAAAGAAAGTATATTTTGATATTTCTATTATAGTCTGAGCCCTTTACTGTCCCTTTCTGCACTCATCTTCTACTTCTCATTACCTCCATTCTTCTTCAGGGTTTTTGTAAACATCTTGATCCACCCACAAGGTGGAAGAAGAGTAAACACAATGATCACCATAAATGTGTGACTCAATATTTTGTAATTCACAAACTCATCAATAACACTTCATTCCTCCACAGACTTCCCCTCAGAGGGGCTGGCAAGACAGAAAAGCCTCCAATATGCCTAAATTATACAGTATATCACATTAACCTTTTCTTTTGTTAATATCACTTTCCTATTATATCCTCAGTATAGTACAGTACACTAATCTACCCCTTTCCCTAAATCTAACAAACCTGTACACTGTACCTTCACACATATTTCACTCCATTCCCCCATACGCCTTCTTAACTATCTTGAGGTCTTTCGAAGCAGAGTGGGTCACTGAGCGCTCCCGTGCTGGCACAACCTATCTCACCCCTCCCGTAAGCAGAAACGCAGGAACAGTGGACCAGCCCTATCAGCCAAGTTCCCCCCACTAGCCTCTTAGGCTGGCAGATACACCTATAAGGGTGAAATTTGGGCTAGATTGCTCTACCCAATGCTTACTAAAATGGAAAAACCATTCCTGTTACTAACACAACCTGCGTCGAAAGACTATGAGGGGGGTGAGATTGTCAGACAACCTTCCCATAACTCAAAACACAGCTTAAAGGTGGCATCACACCATTTTCTTAAGAATTGTCATTTGTCTTATTGCGCCCTGTAGCACACACATAATGAACCAGCGCACCAATCCTGCTACAGTAATCAACTACAAACTTCGGCATTCCTAATGTTTAGGAATATCAACATCACTAAAAATATGTACACATAAGCAATTTATCAAAACTGATAATAATGAATACCTTTAAAATATGATGTAGTTATCATATATGGCTCAATAATTTATTTTGTTTAATTATTCTCATTATCGAGTATGGATCTTGGCTTGACCATGAAAGCTGGAGTAAACCCAATTTGGTGGAAATGATATATTTAGACTGCAATACACTCTTAGAAAGATGATAATGCATGGAATAAGCGAAAAAAATATGGGAGATGGCACAAAAAAATGACAGTGACACCACCTTTTGCAAATGACTCAGGAAATGGAAACATCTCACCACTGCATTCAAAATAAGGCAGACTAGGAATTTATGAGCTCTCTATATCATGTCATTCACAAAATCTATAATGACAATCCTATGTAATGATGGATAGAGTGGATAATAATAACAATATAAACTTGGCTG
This sequence comes from Homarus gammarus, assembly GCA_958450375.1. Taxonomy (NCBI): domain Eukaryota; kingdom Metazoa; phylum Arthropoda; class Malacostraca; order Decapoda; family Nephropidae; genus Homarus; species Homarus gammarus. Next base: position 72,173 of record CAUDMG010000372.1, read on the forward strand.
AGCCAGTTGAGAGGCTGTACATCAGTTAAATGGCATCATCAATGAGGCAGCTATTAGTAAATTAAGACAAATAACATTCCAGAACGTTTTTGGTAACCTATATGCCTAACCTATTATGTAGATCAGTGGTTCTTAACCTTTTTTGAGTCACAGGCCCCTTTGGGAATCTGGTGAAAGCTATGGACCCCCTCCCTAGAAAATGCACATAAGCACATAAACACAACTTTGCATGCAATGAATATACTTTATTTTATTGAAAATTCATTGCCTCATACAATGTATGACATACACAAAGTATGAATAAAGTACACAATCTTAACAAAGAATTATGTTTCACACTTTTTTATGCAAAAATTAATGGCCACTCCATACAAAAATGAAATACAATCATCTTGTGCAAATTAAACAAAACAAAACTTTAATTCTGCTCAAAAGTTCATTTCAATGAGAAGGTTGTTGTTGTTTGGCTTGAATATAAATGTTAAATTTTTATCTGACCTTCACGGACCCCCTGAAGCCCATCCATGGACCCCAGGTTCAGAACCCCTGATGTAGATGAATCAAAATTATTCATCAAGAACATAATTAACCCTCTCACACACAATAAGTTTTCGTTTCCGTGACCAAGACAAAAGTCATACGGGACCACTCACGTGAGATCAGATCATCTTTGTTTTGTGGCAAATTTTCCCCACAAAATTATTATATATAATTTTTTTGGCATGATTTATACATCACTATCATTATTGTATTGGCTTTAACATACAGGGGCTGTAAGTGGAAAAAAAATTAAGACGAGAATAAGACAACAGTACAATATTTGTGTTCCCAGCAGCATATCTAGGTCATTTTCTCAACAATTTACCAACGTATTATCATAGTTATAGAAGAGGAATTTTTTGAGCTTTCCAACGGTGGCGTTGGATTTTGATACAACTAATTGTGAGGAGGGCAACAAAGGAGATGAGACAATCATGACCTACAAGCACAGCTGAAGGGAAGGAACTGATGGACAGGAGAACTTCACCCATGCTTTGGTACTTTATGGAAGCTTCCCTCTGCAAAATCATGCAGTCCTCTTGACGCACAAAAAATTCAACGCAATTATCTTGAAAACTTTATTGGCAATTTTTTTTACATTTGGAGACAATTTGTCACCACTGCAAATAGTGCTACCCAATAATTTGCAAGACGGTTAATCAAACAACTACAGGAAAAACAGGTCCAATGATGAAATGGATAAAATATTAACATACCAGTAAAATATACAGCAAGTAAAGTATGGATAACAAGAAGGCTTCAATTTTATATGTTCCAATTTCAGAATTTTGTTTCCTGGCAAGAATATAATTACATACCAGGAAATAAAAGCTGAAAATCCAACCCCATGACTGTCTTGTACAACCATCAGTTACCAACATGAAAACCACTATCCTTCAAAAATATTACCTGTAGCTACACAAAACTTAATTCTTAAAAATACATATAAATTACCAATGAAAACATACACATATCTCACCTCATGGATGCCAAAATGAGCATAAGAATCGAAGTAGTAGTCCTTTGAGGTCATTTCGTCAACTGGCATCCTCTCTACCCTTTTCTCCTTTTCACACTTGTTTTCCATTCTGATGATGTCTCCTGCTACAATCTGTGGATTTAACTTATTTGTTTAGTGCCAATAACTCATAAAAATCAAGTTAGCAAACTGAAATATATAAAATTCCTACTTTAAAACCACACAATCCCCCAAACCTATAGAACATTTGGTTTTAACATGCTTCACTACCCTATTCTTATTTGGCACCAGCCAAATATTACTCTATAACCATGGCTTACAATGTTTCTGAGCAGCAAGGTTCAGCCACACATTTTATGTATGGAAGAAATGACGAAGACTTCAGAGAGCTACCAAGCTCCTGGTGGCACAGTATCAAGTGAGACAATTTATATGACTTCAAATCTTTTTCCACACACTTCTTCCTACCAACTATTAAATCTTAAAAGTCTACTTTAGAATACCCTCATTCTGGGTAATATTTATATGGAAAACAGTACGCCAACCTGACATGCGGAGGGTGAAAATTCTTTGAAAACTTTTGAAGTAGTCAACAATATAAAGCATATTACTGCACTGTATGAGGAACAGTAATGTATACTGGGAGTACCTTGATATAGTTTACACAAGTCCCTAAAAATAAAGATTCTTACTACAGGTCCATAATCCCTTATCCACAATTCCAAAATCCAAAAGTTTTCGTGGAGCATCACTCGTGTGCAGGACATACCCAGAGTGACGCCAAGCATGACCCGACACAGCCAAAGCTTGACCCACGCAGGTGTGAAACGTCAGTTGTGTCAGCGCTGCTACCAGTCACACGCGCGTCTGCTGCTCTTTGATATTCTTTACGATTTTGAGTTCAATTTCACTGTGAAAATGTCAAGAGCTTCAGATACCACTATGGGTAACAGTGAGAAGAAGAAAAGGAAGCATCTCTCATTATCAATAGCACAGAAAGTGGAGTTATCACAGAAGCTTGATCGTGGTGTGGCTGTGCGGCATCTTACTAAAGAATATGGTGTGGGAACTACCACCCTATACGACAAAGAAACAGAAAGACGAGTTGCTGAAGTTTTACACTGACAGTGATGACCATAAACTAATGGACAATAGGAAAACATTGCATAGGGCAAAATTTGAAGATCCTGACCGTGAGCTGATTGAGTGGATTCGACAATGAAGAAGTTAACGTATGCCACCAACTGGTTTGTTGGTCATTATCAAACACGCTACACTATACCATGAAGAACTGAACATTGAAGGTTAGTTTGTACCTGTATAAGTTTGAAGTTTTACTGAATGTTTTCCTTACAAATAAACTGTACTAGAGTATTTATGGACTATGTTTATCCCAAAATTTCATTTACCAAATTATTACTGTACAAATGACATGTAGTATTATTTATAGTCTTTATTTAACACACTCAGTGCGAATATTCATAAGGTTCATTGCAGAAATATTAATGTGCTTGCTTACTGGGTGCTGCCACAGACCCCGCTAGGGTGTTACCATAATATACGGTATATGTACTGTACTACTGTTCTGAAATCCGAACAATTCTGAATTCCAAAACACATCTGGCCCCAAGGGTTTCGGATAAGGAGTTGTGGACTTGTATTTTATAATCATGGTATTATTCTTTTGGTCATTCTAAAATCATTATACTGTAGTTCACCAAAATGCAATCCTGTGAAAGATCTTACCCCCAACATCCATAACATTAAAATACATCTTGATAAATATTTACATGCACTCTCTCTTAACAACCAACACCAAGCTAGAGACTGTCAAGGGGCAATCTCACTATCAGGCATTCACCTGCACTGGACACCCCCCCCCCCGGCACTAAGACTGAACCTCTCTTATGCCTCATCTTCAACAATGATGCCTGTTCATTGGGAATAATACTTTAAAGTTGATAACTCCACCATTAACATCAGTGTGGACAACATGGCTCAAGAATACAACACCCTCCAGAACACCCTGAACCATCCACAGAATTAGACTGCTGCCAATCATGTCAATTAACCATACGAAGTCCATGGTTTTACCGTACTCTTTCCAATCATGTTCTACCTACCTCCACCATAATGGGTTCTAATAATCCCCAGGTTCTGAATTCCACCAAACTCCACAGCACCAATATGCATGATAATTCTAGGGAGTAAAGTACATGTCAGTAGCACCCAAAAGTTCCAAGTATTGTCTCTCCATCCTCTGTTGTCTCAAGACCCTTGGATTTCCTGCATCTGAACCCAAAAATATTTACACAACCTTCACACTTTCTAAGTCACCTATGCTTCCCTACCTGACCTTCTTAACTGATGAGCAACAAACCCTTCTAGGGAGAGAGTGAAAAATTGGGCAACTAAAGAGGCTCTACATGCGATGGCCCTCTCAACTCTGATTAATATCAACACAAAGCTGCTACCACATTGCCCTAACCACCACCACCTGAGATTACCCATCTGAAAAACTGTCATTTGACACAACCACCACATTAAGCCCATAAGATCTTGCACTGATCACTACAAGGTCAGTCCTAGGACATTCCTACCGCTGGTAAAAAAAAAAAAAAATCAGCCAAACTTTGCGTTCATTCCAAGCCTCTACTTTTTGGGGACCGTAAATGCACCAAATTTTGTAATAAATGTCCTCTTCCCATGTCACTATACTGTACAGTAGGGAGTGACAGTTTTGCAAAAGTTTTCAAAATCTAATTGCTTGGGTTGGATTATTTGTCTATCGGCCACGCTAATTCCGAATATGTTTGAGTTTTTTACATCATTGCATTAGAAGATACTTTTGGGTTTGGCATGAAAAACGCAAAAAAACTGTAAATAATAAAGGGACTGGCAATGTGGCACAACCTGTTAAAATCAAGTTATTGAATTGGATTATTCGACTACTGTGTACACTGGTTCATAATATGCTATTGTTTTACAACTCAATGCGCTACAAATTATGCCGATATTTTTGCTGCAAGTCACCACATACGTATATTTCGAAAACCAGGGCCCAATATTACCAACGGCGTGGATAGATTCCGTGGAATGAATTCAGGACATTCCCGCTCATGGAACATTACCAAACTCCGTATATGTGCCAATGGCAGGCCAATGGCAATATTTACAGAGTTTGTTGAGGCTCCCTGGACGGGAATGCCCTGAATTTATTCCACGGAATCTATTCACGCCGTTGGTAATATTCGTCCCAGGACTGATCAACGAATTCAGCCCAAGTAGCTTGACTTGGACAGTTAAGGACAAAATCTCAGTCCGTACTTTTGAATAAAATATTGTTCAATAGGTGGTGATATTGAAGTGCTGAAAGTTGTTTTTTCTGTGTTGTTTTGCAGTTAGTTCAAAGGGCCGCCACCAAGATGGGTCGTCCTAAGATTAGCAACACTCAGCTGCGCCAGGGTAACGATAAGGTGTTCGGGGTTCGGATGCCTCTGCCATCTAACAAGTTGCCTCTGAACAAGGAAGTTGGAAGTGCCCTGGCTTATGAAGCAGAAAACGAGAGGTTAAGGAGAAGAACAAATGCTTTTGATTATATGGATGCCACCAACAAGGTGACTGAGAAGGTACTGGATGTGTATAGGAAGGCCACTGTCCCCACTATCTCTGAAATCAGGGTGAAAATGAGAGTCCACGACCTGTGGAGGATGCGGAGGGAGACGATGATGATGAAGGGAAATGGACAGAAACAGAAAAGGAAGAAAACGAAGAACGGGAAGCTGAAGATGAGCCTCGAACCTCATCTTCAGCTTCCCGTTCTTCGTTTTCTTCCTTTTCTGTTTCTGTCCATTTCCCTTCATCATCGTCGTCTCCCTCCGCATCCTCCACAGGTCGTGGACTCTCATTTTCACCCTGATTTCAGAGATAGTGGGGACAGTGGCCTTCCTATACACATCCAGTACCTTCTCAGTCACCTTGTTGGTGGCATCCATATAATCAAAAGCATTTGTTCTTCTCCTTAACCTCTCGTTTTCTGCTTCATAAGCCAGGGCACTTCCAACTTCCTTGTTCAGAGGCAACTTGTTAGATGGCAGAGGCATCCGAACCCGAACACCTTATCGTTACCCTGGCGCAGCTGAGTGTTGCTAATCTTAGGACGACCCATCTTGGTGGCGGCCCTTTGAACTAACTGCAAAACAACACAGAAAAAACAACTTTCAGCACTTCAATATCACCACCTATTGAACAATATTTTATTCAAAAGTACGGACTGAGATTTTGTCCTTAACTGTCCAAGTCAAGCTACTTGGGCTGAATTCGTTGATCAGTCCTGGGACGAATATTACCAACGGCGTGAATAGATTCCGTGGAATAAATTCAGGGCATTCCCGTCCAGGGAGCCTCAACAAACTCTGTAAATATTGCCATTGGCCTGCCATTGGCACATATACGGAGTTTGGTAATGTTCCATGAGCGGGAATGTCCTGAATTCATTCCACGGAATCTATCCACGCCGTTGGTAATATTGGGCCCTGGTTTTCGAAATATACGTATGTGGTGACTTGCAGCAAAAATATCGGCATAATTTGTAGCGCATTGAGTTGTAAAACAATAGCATATTATGAACCAGTGTACACAGTAGTCGAATAATCCAATTCAATAACTTGATTTTAACAGGTTGTGCCACATTGCCAGTCCCTTTATTATTTACAGTTTTTTTGCGTTTTTCATGCCAAACCCAAAAGTATCTTCTAATGCAATGATGTAAAAAACTCAAACATATTCGGAATTAGCGTGGCCGATAGACAAATAATCCAACCCAAGCAATTAGATTTTGAAAACTTTTGCAAAACTGTCACTCCCTACTGTACAGTATACTATACCACTTATATACTTTGTATTATTTCAGCTTATGGCTACTGTACTTTTCAAAAAACCATTTATTATTATTTTACACACATACTATATGTACTGGTCAGTGTTAGTTTCTTGTCAAGATGAAATAAAATAAATAAAATCTACTTACCCTAACTTTGGAGAGCATGAAACCACAATTGTTTCAAGACTTATTTAAAAATCAAAAAGAGAGATTTTTATTTAATGATTCCTATTGTACCTGTACATTTTTATCTACAAAGGCTCCAGCTATTCATAAGATATTTCTAAACAGTAATCAAAATCAACTGATACAGTACTTACGTACTTTTCAGTAATTATAAAAACCTTTCAACTGTGGTTTCAATTTAGCCTTCCTCTCAGCTACCTTCATAACCTATGATTATTTTAAGTACAGTAGTGTTAAAAAAGCCCACTTATTTTTTTGTACTGGATAATTTTTACTTCAATGCATAGGCTTAGAATGCAATTCTATCAAGGAACATGGAAAAACGAAATGAACTTAAGTAACATCCAAGTCCCAATAACTGAGAGCCATAGTCTTATATCAAAAAGTATTCCCTGAGAGGCTAGGCTAAATAATTGATGTTTAATGACAGTATACACAACTAATCAATCATGCAAATCTAAACTAACTTTAGATAATTATACTTTATGCATTTTGGCTAGAATGATTAAAGCTGTAACCATTATAAACACAGGCAACTGTACTTGGAAATTACATTTACTGTACTGTATACAGTGTACTGTATATAGGATGAAATGTGATGATTAGTAATTTCTATTGACTATTCAGCGGGAGAATGAAATGCCGTCAGCCATTTTACGAGACTATATTCAGCTTCGGCTATCTTGTTTATATATCCCAGGGATCAGCTGATTGACCGTTCACTACACCCCCTAGTTGACTGCGCGCTGCGTAGTGTACGGTATCGCACAAGAGAACACGGCAGGTTGGGTTAGAGATTATGTGGTATATCTCGACTTTAGCAAAGCCTTCGACAGAATTCTCCCCACAAAAGACTAATAAGAAAAATGGAGGCTCATGGCATTAAAGGTGATATTCTAAAATGGATTAGGGCGTGATTACCGGACAGAAAACAGCGAGTGAGCAATAACGGCACGAAATCCCATTGGAGCAACGTCACTAGTGGAGTTCCGCAAGGCTCAGTACTTGCACTATTATTATTTATTATATACATAAACAACATAGATATCAGCGTAGACAGCAGCATAAGTAAATTTGCTGATAACACTAAAATAGGACGTGTAATTAAATCTGACGAGGACTCCGCAAAACTACAGGAAGATCTAAACTTTTCGAATGGTCTGAAAAATAGCAAATGAAATTCAATGTGGACAAATGTAAAGTACTCAGTATAGGATAAGTAAGCAGGGAAACCAGACACCAGATGAAGAACAATGTTATTGAAAAATCCGAATGCGAGAAAGATTTAGGAGTAATGATAAGTAGGAATATTAAGCCAAGTAAACAATATGTATTTGCTCAAAACAAGGCTAATAAAGTACTTGGGTTCATACAAAGGAGTGTTAGTTACAAGACTAGCAAGGTCATCTTAAAACTATATCTTGCGCTTGTGAGACCTCACTTGCATTACGCAGTTCAATTCTGGTCACCGTATTACAGAATGGATAAAGAATCCTTGGAAGGAATTCAGAGGAGAATGACAAGACTAATCCCGGGTATTAGGAACCTTGAGTACAGAGACAGGTTAAAGCATCTTAATTTGCACTCCCTGGAGAGATGTAGAGTGAGGGGCGATATGATAGAGGTGTATAAATGGAAGTCAGGGTTAAACATAACAACATAAGAAAATAAGGAGTCTGCAATAGGCCGGTTGGCCTGTGCATGGCAGCTCCTGTCGAGAGTTACTACCACTCTCTATCATCCATGAATCTATCTAGCCTCCTTTTGAAACTTTCCAGAGTTCCCGCACTTACTACAAAGTTGCTAAGCTTGTTCCACTCGTCCACCACTCTATTTGTGAACCAGTTTCTTCCTATCTCCCTCCTAAACCTAAACTTATCCAACTTGAATCCGTTGCTCCGAGTCCTATCCTGCTCAGATATTATAAGAACTTTATCTATATCCCCTTTATTGATTCCTTTCACCCACTTAAATACTTCTATCATATCTCCCCGCACTCTTCGTCTTTCTAGGGAATGCAAGTTAAGTTTCTTTAACCTATCCTGATATGGAAGGTTTCTAAGTCCCGGAATCATTTTTGTCATTCTTCGCTGCACCGACTCTAGTGAATTTATATCCATTCTATAATAGGGGCACCAGAACTGAACCGCATAATCGAGGGGGACATTATAAAGGTACTTAAACTATCCAACCAGGAGCAAACTCGTAACAATGGTTTTAAATTAGACAAATTAGATTTAGGCGCGAAATAGGTAAACATTGGTTTGGAAATAGAGTAGTGGACGACTGGAACAAGTTACAAAATATCATCATTAACTCGAATACACTGGATAGCTTCAAACATAGGTTGGATGGATATATGAGCAATAGGGGTTGGGTGTAAATGTGACTGCCAGTATGGGCCAATAGGCCAGCAGCAGTTTCCTCCATTCTTATGTTTATGTCCACAAAAAACGTAATATTACACCATGACGCTTCAACAAGTTGCTTTTATTAGTACCTGATATCAAAATAATAATATTAGTAATTATTGACAATGACACGCCGGCAATTTTTCATAGAAAGCGATTATAAATGCACTGCAATTTCAGTTTTATGGTGGATACTGTCGTAGTCTGTATAAATGTGTTAAGTGGTTATTAATAATTTTAACCAAACCTTGGCTGATAAGAAAATTAAGCAGCAGAAGTGACGTTAGAAGACCTCACCAACCTAACCTAACTTCCCAGCTGTGGGGCTGTGCCCCTCGGCATATGGTGCAATTTTAATTTTTGGGGGATGAGAGCAGCTGACCTGCCCATGAGGCTCATAAAGTACATTGAGCGTAGGCCTCGATCGGAGCATGGTGCAGGGGAGCGTTTTGAAATGTCAATATGATTGGCTATTTACGTCCAGGGATGAGACGTTACTGCCACATTACCGCCAAGAAGACAAGATAGTGCATGCCTAAACACACCTAATTACCTATCAAACGAAGAATTTGCACAAGAAATGGTTATAATATCAGAACTCACTGCTGAAAATATAGAGAAAATAAGGTAATTATTGAGGACTAACCCACGGCCGAAATTCATAGAAAACGGTTTAAAAAATGCAGCGATTTCACTGTTTTTTATAGTGGACACTGTAGTTTGTGCAAAAGTGTTAAAAAATCTAAAATAAACATAACCAAACCTTAATGGGTATGAAAACAGACCTCACCAAACAAACCTTACCTAACTTCCTTCTGATTTATGTCCATATAAGACCGATGACAACCTTCACACGTCATGCTGAAAATGAACTGCCTCAAGGAAGAGACGTCTCCTCTCTAGAATGTGGCCTCATTGCCACTGAGACCACCAAACGAAGCATTTCCACAAGTAATGAATATCATATCAGAACTCACTGATGAAATTAAAGTAAGAAAATAGACAGAAAAACAAATAACTTGTCAGCGATTCCGAAGCCAAGGTATTATTTTACTTTAGGACATTGCGCCCGAAAGTTATAATCAGCTGAAACATTTAGATATCCCTATTCTGAGCAGTTTGAACCCCTTTTATACCATTTGGAAATTAAAAATACCGACAATTGAATTTAATTGATTTTACATACTTTTCAGTCTTCGCCTGTAAGGATATGTTATTGGCATGAAACCGAGTTAATTACGGATCATGCATGCGCAATATTGACTGACAGCATCCAGTCGTGACCAATGATGTATCGATATTATCTCGCTATCTTTTTTTACCAATCTCATTTGAAATTTTCAAAGGTAGCAGCCTGGGTACGGATTGGAAATTCAAACACCAGTCTGACAATGGCTGTGACCGAGGTTGGTTGCCAATCGTGCTCCTACAATTATTGCAGAGTTTTACGAGAAAGACGATCATTCTATCCAATTCTTACGTATCCCTGGTCCTTCCACTTCTAACTAGATATTGGCATGCCCCAAAGTTTTAAACTACTGAAACGGTTAGGTTAGTTTAAGCTAGGCCTACTGGGGGTCCGAGGGCAGAGCCCCCTGGTTCGGGGTCAAGTTATGTTAGGTTAGATGACTCGTTTCGTTTTCTCCCCCACCCAAAAAACCCGATTGCCCTGGCTCTTATAATATCCGAGCAGGATAGGACTTGCAGCAACGGATTTAAGTTGGATAAGTTTAGGTTTAGGAGGGAGATAGGAAGGAACTGGTTCACAAATAGGGTGGTGGACGAGTGGAACAAGCTTAGCAACTTTATAGTAAGTGCTGGAACTCTGGAAAGATTTAAAAGGAGGCTAGATAGATTCATGGATGACAGAGAGTGGTAGTAACTCTCGACAGGAGCTGCCATGCACAGGCCAACCGGCCTATTGCAGACTCATTTTCTTGTTCTTAAATACACTAGAAAAACATATTTTTTACTTTCTACCAGTTGTGTGAACTACTATAAATTTACCAAAAATTTCTTAAAACGATAAAACCCAACCTATTAAAATGACCTTGGAATACTGTAGTACCGGTACTTTAGCCAAGTTTAATTGGATGGACGACTTTAAAATATATACACAGCCGCCAAGACAGTAACAAAAAATATAGGCGGATACTGTCTTACAACTTGCTCCTTCGTAGTTGCTGGCCATGTGAGCAACAGCCAGCAGAATTGACAGACAACTCTCCTGAACAAAGGATGCACCATGCTGGATTCAAGAACTACATAATATGGAGTTTACCACCAATCTGTACAATTAAGAAAATTACCAGGCCTCTTTACCTAAGCATGTCCCAAGTTTCTTACTTGTACTCCTTGAACGAACATTACTAGAAAATATAATAAACGAGTATCGCATGATTTTCACACTAAAGATGACATGAATACACTTTACAGACAGATTATTTTCTTATTTTGCGAACGTCTATTACCTCTTACACGTATATTTGTCAAGAACGTCCAACAACGTCTAGCACATACAGTAGAAAATACGAAAAATTTACCATACCAAAATGGTCTGCTTTGTTGTGGGTCGATGATCAGATTCACGTGGCGCCAACCAGATCAAATTCGAATGAGACATTTTGACCAATTGATTTTAATTAATGTTAACAAAACAAATCGTAACACTGTGTAGTTATCATATCTGCGGAGTGATACCATTAGTTAATAATTATATCAGAGACCCAACTAGAAATGATTACCGGCAAACTTACTTCCATTTGTTCAGCCATGATGCGCAGAAGAGTCGGTAGCAGCGAGGAGCTCCCTAAGACCCTCCACCCACACAAACCAGGACTCTCCTCCGGCCTAATAAAACTTACCTTTTCCTATTTCCATCTAAGGCAAATCAACGATAAAATACATTAAACTGCCTTGTACTAACTAGCACAGCAAGCTACGTACCACTTCTTGTATGTTTAAATCATTCATGGTCTCTGTAATGGACATGTTGATGTTAAAATTAAGAATCCAGCATACCGTTTAGGGCCTGGGAGATTTGAGGGGGAGCAGACTTGACAATGGAGCATCGACTTGCGTGGAAGCTGAAAAAACAATGTGCATTTATAATATATTGTCAGCTTAGATTAATATTCTAAAAATGTGTATTATCTTTATTAAATGTAATCTATTAATTAATAATTTCCCTTTATGGAATAGCTGTGCAATTGTCCAAATAGTTTCCTATAAGTACGTTAATTCAAACTTGCTGGAATGCTAATGAACATTGAAAATAATACACCTAGTTTCAAATAATCTCAGTTTCGTATAAATGACATTAAAAATTGATCATTTTATTATTTTCCCTTGCTTTAGTGTACATCTGCATGGCTGATCATTTAGCGAACATGCTTGCTGTTATTCAACGCACGTGTTCGCCACATGGGCCCTTGTCACGTGTAAACAAAACTGGACTAGACCAATGACAGTAATATATATGTTCCTGGTATCTCTTTACTAATACATAAAATGCCGGTGTCTTTTCATTCATAATTTGCATGTTTCTCGTCTGTTAATCTAAAGAGAAAAAATATATATCCGGAAATGGATACTTCATGTGTTAAGGGCGTAGCCATAATTTTGCCAGGGCTTGTTGATGAACGAAGCAGATGGCATATTTTTGTTTAGTTAATTAATAATATCGCCCCGGGGTCGGCAATCAAGTACAATTTAAGGGGTGTCAAATCTGAAATTTTGTCAAGTTTAAATATCAATCAGTACAATCCTCATAAAATAGAGGTTTGCTGACCACCACAGTTCTCCAATCTAAATGTTCTTGGGCTGTTCTAAGTGCCTGTTTTTACCAATCCTCCAAGACTTTGTATCTGTCTGGGGACCCAGTATGTAATTTCATTCATGCATCCCAATCTCCGCCTTCCCTTGGCCTTCCTACCCTAACTTGGAACATTAATACGCATGGTTTTATCCCCTCATCTCTAATTGTATGACCAAAGTATCACATCTTTCTTTCTTCTGTACATTTCAAGCATTTCTTTTGGGGAGATTTGCTAATCTAACTACTTCTTCATTTTTTTCCTGACAGTGTAGCTTATTACCATTCGCACATAACACCACATTCAAAAGCCTCCAACCTCTTTCAGCTGGTGTCACTGAAAGTGTCTATGCTTTTGACTCATAAATCGGTCTTTGCCATATAAAGTCTTTCAGCAGCCATTTACTCAAATTGAAGTTAATATCCCTTTTCATTAGGTCTTTTAGATTATTAAAGGCTGTTTTTGCTTGCCCTATTCTTACTTTTACTTTTATCCTCTTCACAACTGATCGGCTCGTTAGCCGCTTGGGCGATCGGTCACTTTTTAACTTAAATTTTATCCTCTTCGCCACTGATCGGCTTGTTAGCCGCTTGGGCGATCGGTCACGTCTCTGATTATTTTTCCTTTTCATTTATCGTCTTCACCAAAAGATCGGCTCGCTAGCCGCCCGGGCAATCGGTCACGTCTCTGTCACGCACTGTTGGCAAATACTAGGCATGCATCGGCTCCTAAATGTACCTGAACCCGCTCCAGTGTTGGTCAAGTCTTGTCTTGAAAGAGCTCACACTCGGTGCCATCACAACACTCTCTGGTAGATTGTTCCAAGAGTTTACAACCCTCACTCCGAAAAAGTTTGCCCTCACAGTTTTCTGGACTTGCGGCTTCTTCAATCTTGAGCTGTGACCCCTTGTGGGGCGAGCGTCCGCCAGCTCCTAGTAAGGACTCTCAACTGAGTAGTGCCCCCCCGAGATGCTTATACACCTCAACTAGGTTCCAGCTTGCCCGTCTGTAGTATAAGCTAGGTGAGCTCAGGCGCTCCAATCTCTCAGGGTAGCTGAGGTGCCGAAGTGCAGGCACCAGTTTGGTGGGCCTCCTTTGAACATTTTCAACCAACTGACAGTCCCTAGCATATCTTGGGGACCAGATGGGGTGACCGTACTCCAGATGGGGAAGCACTTCACTCCTGAAGATCGTTACGAGGGACGGACCGTCTAGATATCTGAACGACCTGATAAGACCCAATAATTTATTTGCCTGATTTACCTTCTTCTCGCAATGGCCCGAGAACTTCAGCTCATTGTCAACATACACACCTAGGTCCTTCTCACATAGTCTCAACTAGTGCAGTTTCTTCATCCCGTTGGGACATATGATATGCCTCCTTACCGTTGGTATGCCCCAGGTGCATCATCTTACACTTCGTGACATTGAATCTCAGCAGCCATTTGTTCGACCATTCCTGGAGCCCACAGAGGTCCTTCTGCAGCTCTTCACAGTCCGCTTGGTTCTTAATTTCCCGAAATAACTTGGCGTCATCAGCAAACATTTGTATGGAGTGTACAACGTCAGGCATGTCATTTATGAAACAAACAAACAACAGCGGGCCCAATACACTGCTCTGTGGTACCCCACTTCTGGCAGGTACAGATGACGATTTCGTGCCATTAATCACCACACACTGCTTGCGGTGGGGTGCGGGATATTGGTTCACACTCAGGATGGGATGGAGAAAGGAAACTCACAATGTGCTCTCTGTATACATATTGTATTGGATATACAATGCAGCTTGGTGCTGGGTAGGCAGCATGGTTACAAGCATTGAGTAGAGAGAGCTGGTTGGTAAGGGTGCCCAGAGAGCACACAGCTTGAGGGACGCCAAGGTCGCCAGTGGGAGCAGGAGCCGCCAGGCTGGAGCGGAGGAGGTGTTGCTTGCTGGTGGCCTTAGGTAGAAAAAGAGAGGTAGGTCACCACGAGGTGAGGTCTTATATAGCGGAGGTAGGCATGGCTTAATAGTTGACCTCAGTCATGTAAGGCGGCACTGGTTGCTGACCTAGACCACGAGGCATACACTGGGGAATTCGAGGGTCGGCTAGTCAGCAACAAACGGCGTTTGTAGGGGAGGAATCCACTACAATACTCCCCCTTCCCTCCAGGCGGTGTAGGAGACTTGTTGTCTGCAGGGTTGCATCCCACATGTGAGGCAGAACGGGCGGTGCAGGAGACTTGTTGTCGGCTGGGTTGTATGCCACATGCGAGACATAACGGCGAGGGCGTGGACGAGCCGGTCGCTAGGGGAGACAACTTTGTCTAGATACATGAGATCTGTGGGGGAAGAGAGGGAGAAGAGAGGGAGAAGGAGGGTTGTGGAGGTAATGAATGCTGTGCTTCTTTCGCGGCAGGTAGAGAGTCCTCAGATGCACCTGCTGGGGTGTGTGGGTCTGGGTCAGGAGCAGGGGCCGCGTCAGGAGCAGGGTTTATGACAGCAGCAGGGTGCATGACAGCAGCAGGATCCACGACAGCAGCAGGGTGCAGGACAGTAGCAGGGAGTACCTGAGGGAGAAAAAATGGGTGCGTGGGGTCGCATCAGGAGGAGGGTCCAGGACATTAGCAGGGGGTACTGCTGGGCCGGGGGCGGCGTCTGAGGCAGGATGGATGTGTTGGGGTCGGTAGGACGTGGTGCTTGGGGCAGGAAGAGGAGCGGCTGTCTGCTTAAAGTAGCAGAGCTGCTCTAGGGTGTCTAACCTGCGGTGTTGAGACAGTAGCTGTAGAGCCGATGAGAGCTGCCTCTGTGTGAGTAAGACAGTCTTCCATGTTGTTTGAAGACTGGGAGAGTGATCGGTTTCTCCTCCATCCTGTGTGAGTGCGTCACTCCGGGGTCACCATTTGTGGGGTACGGGATATTGGTTCACACTCAGGATGGGATGGAGAAAGGAAACTCATAATGTGCTCTCTGTATACATATTGTATTGGATATAAAATGCAGCTTGGTGCTGGGTAGGCAGCACGGTTACAAGCGCTGAGTAGAGAGAGCTGGTTGGTGAGGGTGCCCAGAGGAGAGCACGCAGCTTGAGGGACGTCAAGGTCGCCGGCGGGAGCAGGAGCCGCCAGGCTGGAGCGGAGGAAGAGGTGTTGCTTGCTGGTGGCTGTGGGTAGAAAAAGAGAGGGAGGATACCACGAGGTGAGGTCTTATATAGCGGAGGTAGGCGTGGCTTAATAGTTGACCTCAGTCATGTAAGGCAGCGCTGGTTGCTGACCTAGACCACAAGGCATACACTGGGGAATTCGAGGGTCGGCTAGTCAGCGACAAATGGCGTTTGTAGGGGAGGAATCCACTAAAACGTCTCTGTTACTTTTCTTTTTCTTTTATCCTCTTCACCAATTGAGTGGCTCGTTAGCAGCTTGGTCAATCGGTCACGTCTCTGTTATGCACTGTTGGCAAGTACTGGGCATGCACCGGCACCTGAATGTACCTGAACCTGTTCCAGTGTTGGTCAAGTCTGGTCTAGAAAGAGCTCGCACTCGGTGCCATCACAACACTTTCTGGTAGATTGATCCAAGAGTTCACAATTTTCACTCCGAAAATGTTTGCCCTTACAGTTTTCTGGACCTGCGGCTTCTTCAATCTTGAGCTGTGACCCCTTATGGGGCGAGCGTCCGCTAACTCCAAGCAAGGACACTCAGCTAAGTTGTGCTCCTTGAGATGCTTATACACCTCAATTAGGTCGCCCCTTGCCCGTCTGTAGTATAAGCTAGGCGAGTTCAGGCGCTCAAATCTCTCAGGGTAGTTGAGGTGCCGAAGTGCAGGCACCAGTCTGGTGGCCCTCCTTTGAGCATTTTCAACCAACTGACAGTCCCTAGCATATCTCGGGGACCAGATGGGATGACAGAACTCCAGATGGGGAAGCACTTCACTCTTGAAGATCGTTACGAGGGACAGACTGTCTAGATATCTGAACGACCTTCTTATAAGACCCAATAATTTATTTGCCTGATTTACCTTCTTCGCTCAATGGCTCGAGAACTTCAGCTCATTGTCAACATACACACCTAGGTCCTTCTCACATTCAGTCTCAAATTGTGCAGTTTTTTCATCCCGTTGGGACATATGATATGCCTCCTTACCGATGGTATGCCCCAGGTGCATCCTCTTACACTTCGTGACATTGAATCTCAGCAGCCATTTCTTCGACCATTCTTGGAGCTCACAGAGATCCTTCTGCAGCTCTTCACAGTCCGCATGGTTCTTGATTTCCTGAAATAACTTGGTGTCATCGGCAAACATTTGTATGGAGGAGTGTACAACGTCAGGCATGTCATTTATGAAACAAACAAACAACAGTGGACCCAATACACTGCCCAGTGGTACCCCACTTGTGACAGGTACAGGTGATGATTTCGTGCCATTTATCACCACACACACTGCTTGCGGTCATGTAGAAAGTCTTCTATCCACGCTAGGACATTTCCCTGAATTCCGTAACTTTCCAGTTTGATTTTCAGCCTTTCGTGGGGTACACTATCGAAAGCCTTGGCCACATCTAGGTATATATTGTCGATATTACCACCCCGTTGCAGAATATGGGTCCAAATATCCAATACCTTGAGCAATTGTGTTAAGCAGGAGCGCCTCGGCATAAAACCATGTTGGCAATCCTTTACCAGGTAGTTTCGTAGTAGATGTTCTATCATGGCATCTCTTATAATGGTCTCAAATAATTTACATATTATGCTGGTCAGGCTCACCGGTCTATAGTTATTCGTGGAGTGACGATCGCCCTTCTTGAAGATAGGACCCACATAAGCCACCTTCCAATCACTGGGGACCTTTTGTTCATCCAGGCATTTATAAAACAGGATCTTCAGGGGCTCGGCAAGCTTATTGCACAACTCTCTTAGCACTCTGTTATGCACCATGTCAGGGCCGGGATTCTTATGGACCTTTAGCTTTGACAGTTTATTTCTAATATCCTCTTCTGTGAACACAATGTGGGTTAGTGCTGTGTCGAACCGTCTGTCCTCAAACGCAGGAAGGTTAATCGCATCCTCTCTTGTGAAGACCGAGGAAACAAAGCTGTTCAATGCTTCAGCTTTATCCTGGTCAGAATCTGCGTAACTACCATCTTCAAGCCTACTCGCATTTTTAATTTTGACTATCCATAGCGGTAAAATGCCTTTGGGTTTGACTTGACCTCGCTTGCATCCAGCCTCTGGAACTCCTTTTCAGCTCTACCCTTGCTTGGTTTCTTGCTCTTGCATACATCCTCCTGTACAGGGTATTTCTTTATTATTATTATCAGTGTTGTTGTTATTATTAATATTGTTATTATTATTTTATTTTTTATTTTTTATTAAAAATTTTATTTAATTTGAACTAATTATTATTATTAGTAGTGTTATTACATTTTCGCCCCCCAGGCCCCACTGTGGGTCAGTGACCTGTGCCCAGGTGGGCTAATCCTGTATACAGTAGTACCCCGATTTACACGGTCAGTTGAACCCATGGGGTACCGCGGAAAGTGAAAACCGCGTAAAGTGAACAACAGAACATATGGGATTAATTCCAATAGAGACTGGCCCGACCCCCAAACTCCACTTTTTCAGACACAATACCTACGTTGTAGTAAAAATTACATCTTAATTTTATGATGGTATGCACACACAATTAATAATTAAGAGAAATATCAATAATATTAGTTTTTTTAAAACTTACATTAGTAGAAAAGATGGCTGGGCACACAGGGATGGGGGGTTGGTTCCGAGGCAGAGGGCAGATTATTGGCCCTCACCTGTATCACTTGTATCAATTGTATCACTAACCACCACATAAGCTTGCAGGGCCTCTTTGTCAAACCCCTCAAAGTCCATATAAGTCCATATCCTCACTATCACTGACTTAGGCCGGCTGTGGTGGGAGGCGGGTGAAGAACTCAGTAATGTTTTGATGACTGGGCGACCTTGTGCGCATCGTGCCCATGCCGCTTCTCGCGTATATGAGTAGATGCACCGTGGAAAGTGAAAGTTCGGTTCTGGCGAGGCACCGCGTAAATGAGAAATCGCGGAAAGTGAAACTGCGTAAAGTGGGGTAATACTGTATAATAATAATAATAATAATAATAATAATAATAATAATAATAATAATAATAGTAATAATAATAATAATAATAAAAAAAATAAATAAAAAAAAAATAAAAAAAACATTACTAACAGAACTAATTACAGGTACATAGTAAGTTCATTATTTTTTAACAATGGAGCTTCCTGTTGCCAGTAAAGATTCTTTAAAGTTCTAATATCCTTTAATTAATGCCTATTTTTTCAAAGATCTATATAAATTTATTGTGCTTCACCTTATCAAAAAAAATTTTCAAAATAAAGTATATAAAGCCTCTCACTCAAAACTCAAAAACCAAATATAACTTCTCTAGTTCCTTTTCCCCTTTCTAAATCCATTTTGTTCTTCAGGTAACTAGCTTTCTGTTCTAAATGTTATTCTACTTAAAATTATGTTTAATAAAACTTGGCAGGGATGACTTATTAAGCTTATTATTCTAAATTGGGTGCTCTCTAAGGCTCCTGGCTTTGTGTGTCACTGGTGGAGAAAATCTGTTCCAGAGGACACACAGCAAAGTAAAAAAATTAGAAGGCGAGTGAAAATTCAGAAAAACTAAGAAAGTCAAGGATGAAGATGCAAAGTGAATCACCAGAGAGTTCTGAAAGTTTGTAAAGATAAACTGAACAACTACTGTAGAGGGGGTCACCGACTTAAGAATGTCTGACTTAAGAATCCCCGTCGATTAAACTTTAAATTTACAGTACAGTTCAGTATTTATTTTACCCAATGACTTATTTTTTACTTTCATTTACTGTACTGTAATTTGTCATTCTATTTTTTATTTTCTCTTAATCTAAGTGATTTTCTATGTATATAAGGACTTAGGCTATGATACAGTAGGATTTTAAGCATTGTTCTGTAAGTACAGTATGTACAGTTGCCAGCAAAACTCCTCCCACAACGTGATACACAGGGCTGTGGGAGAACTTTTGCTGGCAACTGTACTTAGCATGTGTTCCAACTTACGTACATTTCCGACTTAAGAACATCCTCAGGAATGGAACCCGTTCATAACCTGGGGGCCCCCTGTACACTGGCACTGGAGATTTAATATCTTTGGAGGAAGCTGCAAAAAAAAAATGGTGGAAACCAGGAAAAGAAATGTTGACATTATTTTCATGCATATTTATGGCTGAACCAGATTTAGAAGTACTGTACTGTGTCAATACTTCCACTGAGGAACAAAAGAGAACCACCGGAACAATTCATCATTTCATATAATGAAGTAACAAAAACTGCAGAGGAGTTACATAATATTATTGTATAAGCATATTGATAACGGTCACTTCAACATGATAATGAAAGTAAATTGTCTTAATCAATAATAAATCTGACTAGCAATTAGGTGTGTGAACCTCACATGTGTCACTTACAAGAATATAGAACCCATCAAAAAGGAGAGTATTAAGGACTATAAATGATCCTGAATAATCAATTACTGTATCAGTAAAAAGCAGTTTTGTTTTATGGGAGGCTGATCCACAACTTTAATTGATCAATCAATTTCATTATAATTATCATGATAAAAACTATAGCACTTTTTGTTGTCTATATTATCTATAATAATCAAGAATTTTTAATGCTTTTATCAGGATTTTTTCTTGTCATTTATTTTGTATAACAAAATCTTCTGCACTAATACTTTTTTATGAAAATGTTTTTTTTGCTTTCATTATTATTATTAAATAGGGTCTTGTATGTGTGATAATTAAATCTTGGGCCAGAACTGAAAATCATTTGTGGAGTAGCTATTTTTTTTTTTTTAAAGAGAAGATTATTTTTACACAATGTAGGTAAAGAATGAACTTCACAGTACTGCAATCTCTAAGTAAACACAAGATAGTTGTCAGGTTAAGAAATAATTTCGAAATAACAAAATTTATTTAACATTTTTGCCTCATAAAACCAAAGAGGAATGTAGAATTACTGTTAACTGATAATATCAAAACATATAAAGTAACAGTTCCTTTGATTTTAAACAAGTCAACAAAAAAA
Organism: Homarus gammarus; assembly: GCA_958450375.1. Lineage (NCBI taxonomy): Eukaryota > Metazoa > Arthropoda > Malacostraca > Decapoda > Nephropidae > Homarus > Homarus gammarus. Next base: position 93,093 of record CAUDMG010000372.1, read on the forward strand.
AGCTCCATCATAAAAAGCAAAACAATAATAAACAACACCATTTGTAATACAGTATTGTACAACAAATCAGTGTCATCTTATTTGATATACAATTATTTATACAGTATATAGATCTTTATTTTGTACAAAAGGGGAGGATATTTTTCCATCTTTTTTTTGTTTTTTTTTGTTTTTTTCTTGCAAGATCAGCACAGGAATGGAAACCCAAGCACATTTTCTAGGAGAAGGTGCAGGGCCCTCAACTAGCAATGAAAAGATTATAAAACTTTTAACGTTTACTTCTTCATTATTGAGTTTTCTAGTTCCACATCCTGGGTCTTCTTTGTTCTTAATGCCCGCTGCTGCTTTAACCACGCTGTAATTTTGTTCTTGAGGTCAGTGTCAGGAAAGACTTCTTCCATAGTGAGTGGCTGGCGATTGAAAGGATCCGTCTGGTCTGACAAAAGGTGTCGTGCAATGGTCTGCCGGTCACATGTTAACTATAAAGGAAAATATTTGTCACACATAAAGAGTATAATTAGAGGGAGGCCGTGTCATGTTACTTAAAAAAAGAAATTACAATAGAGTTAGCACATTACAAGTGTGTTGTGAGTGTATACAGAGGAAGGGCTATGTTGACTGTATAGGTGAGGGTTACAGTACTGTACATTAATCATAATACTGTAGGTTTATACAGTCAACCCTCGCTTTATGCGGTCCCATTTTACGCGTTTCCACGTTTTACATGGTACCCTGCCGAACACGGAATGCTCAATTTCCGTGGTGTGTGTACCCTTTTACGCGGAGAGCGGCGCGAGCAGGGTGCGCACAAGGTCGCCCAGTCATCAAAACATTACCGAGTTCTTCACCCACCACAGCCGGCCCAAGTCAGTGATAGTGATGATATGGACTTATATGGACTTTGAGGGGTTTGACAAAGAGGCCCCGCAAGCCTCTGTGGTGGATAGTGATACAATTGATACAAGTGAGGGCCAATAATCTGCCCTCTGCCTCGGAACCAACCCCCCATCCCCGTGTGCCCAGCCATCTTTTCTACTAATGTAAGTGTTAAAAAACCTAATATTATTGATATTTCTCTTAATTATTAATTGTGTGTGCATACCATCATAAAATTAAGAAGTTATTTTTACTACAACGTAGGTATTGTGTCTGTAAAAGTGGAGTTTGGGGGTCGGCCCGGTCTCAATTTCAATTAATCCCATATGTTATGTTGTTCACTTTACGTGTTTCTCACTTTACGCGGGCCGCCGTGGGTTCAATTGACCGCGTAAAGTGAGGGTTCACTGTCTAGTGGAGGAGCGCCAGATTCCCATTTCGTTATACTGTACTGTGTATACCTGTACATGATTATAAGCTGCCCCCAAATGTTTGTCACAGGGTGAATTTTGGACATTTTTCTTGCAAAAAATGTTTGACCTAAATTCTAAGCTGCACCCCATAATTTAGCCATCGCTTTAATCCTTCTGTTGAGGCTAAGGGAAAATAATTTTACAGTTGTATGCAGAAAAAACACAAGAAGATAAAAACTTGCCTACTGAGAATGTTATTTAGTAAATAAATATAAATTCTTCATAAAGCAATCAAGGTACAGGTATCCCTCATTATCCAAATGTTCACTATCTGAAAATTTTATTATTACAACACTATTTCACAATCTGAAAGTGATCTTCATTTGTCTGAAAGATGGTCAGATAAAATATTCAAATCAGCCCATCCCTCCTCACCACATGGTGAGCACTGACAACTCTCCAATAAGCTATGTACTAAATGTGCACTATACTTTACTGTATTTAGTTTAGCAATTACCATACAGAAGTTAGGTACTAAATTAAAGTAGTTTTTTTTAGGTACTTGTATAATATTGAGATTTTCTTCTTGTTGGGGAACTGAACTCCATTTCCCTCATTTGTTCCATTACCCTGTATTTAATGTTCACTATTTGAATGGTTTTCAAGGAAACTAACCCATTCAGAGAACAAGGGATACCTATACTGTACTGTATTTAGCGATTACAAACAGCATATGGTAATAACAAATAACACCATTAATAACCAAAAACTTCAATGTTCCAAGATAAGGGACAGTAAACTTGAACGAGATAGTTTGGGCAGGAGGCACAAAAACAGTGCCAATTGTCATCAGCAGAAAATAAATACACTACAGTGTATTACTTTTTATGGTTGTTTATTAATTTATTTATGAACTATTAATGGTACAGCTAAAATGGATAAAGATAATACAATAATTGAGGCACAAACTTAAAATTAATAGGATATATATTTTAGCAAAACATGGATGTAAAATTGGCGCAGAGCATTTCCGGGAATGAGAGATTTCTGCGTAACGAGACAACTCTTTCAAAGTCGGAAAAAAAGCCATCATCCCTGGAATTTTCCGTGGTGACGGAAAAATTTTCTCGAAAGTTCCAGAAATTGCTCATTACATCATCTCTCGAACCTGGAAAAATATCGCCCATCCCTGGAATTTTCTGGGTACCGGAAAATTTTCTTGTAATTTTCGGAAAATGCGGCTAATTTTCATCTCTCAAACCCGGGAAAAAAATCCCCCATCCACGGAATTTTCCGGATAATGGGCCCCTCAGAAAATCGTTCTCAAAGCCGAAATTTTCCGGAAAATTACGGCTCTGGGAAAGATTTTCCGAGAAAATTTCAATTCAGGCTATAGGAGAGTTCCGGGTTTGAGGGATTCCGGCTAACGGAGATATTACTACAGTACAGTAATCATTCCATATACGTAACGGAATAAAGAATGCAGGCTGATTCCACAAAAGGGTCATTCTGCTAAATAGAATACAGTTATCCCTCTGGCGATGAAGTGAATATATTCATGAAATCCACTTTGTCCTCAGATATTTTTTTGTCATACAGTAGTTAAATTTAAATGTGAACAGATTTCAGTCAAGTGAACCACACAGTTCAGTCAGCCAGCTGGCTCAGACGCACGTGGCTGCCCTGTGTGTATGCCTTGACTTTATATCGGACCCCGGAGGAGGAAGCATGGTGTCAGCTGGTGTGACAATTAGTGTCAATGTAGTTACAGCAGCCCACTGCCTCCACACATACACACCCAAACTCTTCATTTTTTCTTATTTCATACTATTTATTTCTGAGTCACATTACAATAATGAAATGAATTTTCCATAACTTTTATATATTAGTTTCATTAATTACATGTAACAATGGCAATGGGCACAGCCATCTCACAGCTGACTGGTAATGTCTTATGGGGAGTTTTGTTATTACACCAAACTCTTAAACAATGTGGCCCTTACCCCTCTGCGGATTGTACTACTGGTTGCATGGGGAGTAAGGGTAGTTGTGTACATGTGTTTGACACTTCCACTACTTGCCACGAGGGTTCTTTACGGTGGCGCGGGAGAGTTCCACTGCATCAGAGAGACAGAATACTCACCCATGCTCTTCATATTTCTTATTTTATAATTTTATATTATATTTTCTTTATTTCTAAAGTCACAGTTACAGTTTCAATATATGTAACAGAGGCAACATGCATTACCATCTCAAAGGCCACACCTAACTGGTTTGTCAGCCAGGTGACTCCTGGCGTTGGTCTCAGAAAACGGAGGTCGTTAACAATTATTCTACTCTGTATAAACATTGTGGCTTAGAAATAAAGAAAATATAATTTAAACTACAGCCACTCCTCGACTTACGACCTACTCGACTTACAACCACCTGGACATACGACCGCCCGAGTTATACCCAATTTTTTTCAAATTACGTATTTTCGAGATCCTGACATTAGCGATTGCGCTGTGTACTGACAAAATTTTCGTTTGTAATTCCCTCTAAAATGGCTGGCATGCTTAAAAGTGAGGGCTTTGTGGTGCTGAGAAGAAAAAGAGACACCCATTTTAAATTTTCTATGTATTATCTTTGCATTTTCGACTTACAACCTGGATTTGGGTCCCTAACCCCATCGCAAGTCAAGGAGTGGCTGTATAAAATAAGAAAAATGAAGAACATAGGTGTGTATGTGGGAGAAGTGAACGTGTATCTAAGGAAGCGGTTCTAGCTGACTTGCCAGCCTGGCCGCCTTGGACAGTATATTGTTACTTGTAATGAAACAATAAAAGTTGTGAAAAAATCATTACAGTACTCTAATGTAGCTTAGAAATATGGAAAATATAATATAAAACTATAAATAAAAAAAATAAAGAGCATATGTGGTAAGTAAATGTGTAATGGAGTGGTCTTTTCTTCGTTTTTTGGCAATTTTGGCTTCCCGTAGGTGAACATCACTGTTTTGGGTCATCACAGCATTTTCATTAACCTAACCCCTGAATTGTTTAAGGGTTTACTGTACTTATAATGGTTACTTTACATGATATTAATGCTCTTTATACTATTCGAAAGTCATTCTCGGGTACTGAGCGATTAGACAGTAAGTAGACTGTTGGAAACCACTCGTAAAAGTACTTTATTTTTTTTATTTATTTATTTTTTTATTTATTGGGCACTCCCCTACATCCTTGTGTAAGGTGAAGCGCAGAAGCGTTTACAGCGCCCAACAGGGAAGCATGCTAAGTTCATGCTTGCCTTTATGTCTCATGAGTTAAGGGCGTAGAAGCTTGAAGAGTCAAGGGCGTAGAAGTCTAAAGAGTCAGTGGTTTATGTCATCAAGTTATTGGAAGCTCCAACAACTCCCTGAATACGAATTCGCAACTTTCGACTTACAACAGGTACCTACTTTACTGCTAGGTGAACAGGGACTAATGGGGGCTAGGAAGTAAGTCCAAACAACTTCCACTGGCCCGGGAATCGAACCTGTGACATCTCGCTTGCGAGGCAAGAACGGTACCGCTTCTACCACCAGTCCCCTTGTAAAAGTACTGAGAGTGGGTTGTCAGCCACCAGACAATCTTCGCAACTAGCAAAAATGCCCAACGAGGCCATGAACCCAACATTAACATTCCCAACCATTCACATGTTATGATTTTGCATGTACTGTACAGCACATATATACAGTATACAGTAAGTCCTTGCTTAACGTCGTGGTTCCGTTCCTGAACACCGTGACGTTAACGGAAACAACTTCAACGGAATAAATTTTCCCCATAATAAACAGATAAAATACATGAGTTACATTCCCAGCCTCCCTTTGCCCCATAAAATACATTACATATATAGTACACAAATTCAATGGAATATTTATAGAAAATAAATATTATACATCCAAAAAGATAAATAAACTAAATAATTTTGTATTGTACTCACTGATGGGCGGAGGTGGAGTGAGTGTGTGGTGGGTAGTGGAGAGGAGGAGGGTGGGACAGGAGGAGGGTGGGACAGGAGGAGGGTGGCGAGTCACTGAGACCTGGAGGGTAGCTCCTCCTCCCGCTCTGACTGGGTGAGAGGGTGATGCGCCGTACAAAGTAGTCTGCGACGACGTTATACCGAATCAGCGGGACGTTGTCCGAATCATGGGTATCTAAAGAGTAGCGACGTCATAACGAAACAACGTTGTTGGGGGCAACATTAAACGAGGACTTACTCTACAGTAATAGTGTGCGCTTTTCCTCTTAATACCACTAGGTACAACAGAATCTAAATTACTTTCTTTTCTCTTGTCATCAGCTAATGAACATGGTGGTCCATTTACTCTAATTAAATTTTTCTGGGCTTACAACATGAAACAAAGGAGTTTGATCGTGAAATATTGAAAGTTGGGAGATATTTTCAGTGCCGTGAAATAACAAAAGCGATGTTTTGAATTGTGTCATATAAAGAGTTTACTGTATACCTAAGCAGTACCTTTATCTTTTCTTTGCAAAGAACGTTTCATTCAGTACATGTCATATGGATGTAAATTTCAAATACTGGCATTCTTTGTTTTGTCCATCATCCCACTAGTCATGCTTCTCTGCACACTTGTAGGGCATACACTTAAATAGCTAAGGAAAAAACTTAAAAGATCTCATTGTAATGTTTTGTCTCTGCCAGTGTTCTAAGTTACAGTAGGGTCAGGATAGACAGTGGTCCCTCGGTTAATGAGCACAATCCGTTCTAGAAGGTTGCTCGTTAACCGAAAAACTCGTTAACCGAAACCATTGTTTCAATGGGTTTTTGGGTAATTGGTTCCAGCTCACCGAAAATTGCCTAAATTCAACAAAAAAGGTAGAAAAGTACACTTACTTTGAGGTGTGTATGTAGAAGGCTCCTGGATGATGATGATGATGGGAATTAGAATGGGGGTGGAGGAGAAGGGAGAAGAGAAGGCATTGGGGTGGAAGAGAAGTCACCCCATGGTGCCATTTCACCCATAAAATTTGAGTTCTCTTGGTGTAATTCAAGATTATTTTCTTTAAATCAACACTGCACTGCATTATATATTGGCAATATGTAAAATAAATTTCAAAATGAACAATAATTTGCTTGCAAACACAGAAAAAAGGCGTTTAGTTGAAGAGTGTCTCAAGCAAGATGTTACCTCCACTGAAAAGACAGAGAGACTGGCGCCTGTTTGGTGTGTTGCCAGGCTGGATGGCGCGCATAAATCTAGTTTCCTTACCTTCAATTATGTTCAATAATTGTTAAAATGACTAAAAAATTTAATATTAAACTTTTAAATTATTGAATAGTATAAACTTCTTGATATTTACTAAAATAGTAAGGAATTTAAGCCCTAGAACCGATTACTGTATTGGCGGACTAATACTACAGCTGATGGACCGCCAAATGCAAGCAAAAACATGTTGAGGTCGGCTCGTAAAAAACTTGTTAATCGAGAGATTGCTCGTTAACTGAAGTTAAGAATCTTATGGAAGGTAACTCGTTAACCGAGGCGCTCGTTAACCGAGGGATCACTGTATAGCAACTTTATATAAAGATTTTTTTATATCGCGGCTCCCAAAATTATCGACATTTTCCTATACTGTGTATAGCGATAATTTTTTTTATTTCGCGAGGGAAATCGTGCAGGAAATATTTCAATTTTATCACTACTACCAAAATTTTCGAAATTGTCCAATATACAGTAGACTCGCAACTTACACGAGGGTTAAGGGTTAATTCCCGGGACCTCATGTAAAGTCAGAAACACTCCTAAATCGCCCTTAAATCACTATACTGTATATATATATACGTACATATACACTAGAACTAAAAAATTACTACTGTAATGTGATACGTACAGGTGATTAATTTTTATCTCTTGTGCAAAACATATGACGTTATATTCAAATTATTCGCTGTCTTGCAAGGATTCCAGCAATGTAAATTATATTCTCCTAACTTTAGTCTGTGATATTATATAAGATATAAACTTTAAGCCTAAAACCACCCAACCCTGGCTGGGAAGATGGGGGGGGGGGGAGGGAAGTGAGGTGATAAGTTTTACAGTTGATGCCAAGGTCTAGTGCATATTTATTTATCTGTCCTTGAAAGTGACTAAGTTTTTCGCTTATAAAATGTCACTGAACTGACCTGGGAGAATATAATTAACATTGTTGGAATTCTTTTAAGATAGTGATTATTTTGAATATATACATGCTATAGTTCGCAATAGACATACAAATTTTAGTTCTAATTAGTAATTTTATTGCAAAGGGCTAAAATTTTTATCTCATGTGCAAAATATATTATGTCTGAATTCAAATTATCTGCTGTCTTGCAAGGATTCCAGCAATGCAATTTATATTTTGCTAACTTTAGACTGTGCCACTTTATTTTTATTGGCCTCCAGAACCTAACCCTATTTTCCCCATTGATTACTTGTAATTATATATAACGATTTAGTATATAGCGAACATCCTTGGACCCTTTCTCGCGATATATCCCGACCCTACTGTACAATTATAGTGCCCCAATGTACACTTGGAAAAAACTACCGTTACAATTCCTGCGCGAAACAAACTGACACTACATATGAATTGTATCAAAAAGGCCCCTGAGGCATTCCTCGCATTGGTAGCCCTGTGCGTGTATGGGTCCGGCCACACATGCTCGAAACAAGTGATCGGCACTCTGAAACGAATCAGAGTTATTGCTGCCCTACTAACACAATTTGAAACTTGATCGGAACTCTATGCCTCATTTCTCCATGTCGAATACACATTGTGAGCGGTGTTGTAACAGCCTAATATTGTGATTTACGTAATTAGTGGTACCAACATTTCCTGATATCTTACATAAAGAATGTGTATGTTATGTGAACTGTGGAGCTATTCAGATGTTTCGGAACAGCATGGTATATTTTACAATACGAATAAAGAATGACATAATGTGGCATTAGCCCAAAGTGAAGTGGCAATGCAAATACAGATTCGAAATTCGGTTGCAAAATAATCTTATATCTTTATTATATCCACTAATTCTGGCAAACATATAGGTAATGCTTTCCTATATGGCAACTCATCCACTTCCACGGTTACTGTAGTCCACAGTGTGTGGAACATTTAATATAACATACAGTTTACCTAGATATACTGACTTTTCCAGTCATACTGTAACAAAGTAATTCAATATTGTTGATGAAATAGTTAATTTTGGCCTACCAAATTAAGTACGAAATGTTTCACACTCAGGCCTACCAACCATCGCGAGACAACAGGAATGTTCAGTTGGAAAATCATCGGATCCCACCTGTACGGTAGTTTTTTACTGAGTGTAAATTGGTTCTAGCCATAATCATGGCTCTGATTTTTCATGCCATGGTTTGAGTTGTCCATAGATAATGGCCACTCCCAGTTCACTGACTTTGTCACCATTGAAGACGGGTGTGTTCCTGCACTGCCATGAAAGATAGCATTGAATATTAAAACAAAAGTTAACATTACAACTTTGTTATTATTTTTAGATACCATTAACTTCTTAGGTTATATTTATCATAAAAATATAACTTTTATGACTGTGCTTATATACTGTACAGTACAGAAGTTTATCACACATTCTACCTAGGAATCACCTCTCCATGCTTGATCCCTATACCATGAATCATCAAAACCTACTGTACTCCACAGATTTTAAAATGGTATTCACTTAGGTCATCATAAATAGTCAAGTGTGTAAATATTGAGGTCCGTCTGAAGTGAGAAGAAATAAATATCTTCATTCCTCTAACAGTCTAACTGAATACAGTCTCACAACTGTAAAGCATTCTTAAAGTTATATCTACAAAGTAACACTCCTACTTACACAGTACAGGTACACAATGTTAAAATTTGAAATGAATTACTGTATGGAAGTAGATAAAACAGTAATTTTGAGTAAATTACATAAGCATAATTGCAGTGTTACAAACCTTTGATGATGGAAGTATAACTGGATCAGTCATTAAATGTGACATGATTGGATCAAGGAATTCCTCTGGTGCATCAGCTGCGATGTCTTCCTCTTCAGCAAGAGCCTTACTAGCTTCATTCACCATTTCTGCAACTAAATGTAATTCCTCCGCCAGTGGTGCACGTCCAATACGATCTAAATAACATAAAAGTTTGAGATCAATACTACAGTATGATGTTATTTAATATACCGTATATAATATAACCACTGTGAAACACATTGTACAGTGCTGTATATCACTCCTGATTCTCCATGCACACACATTATTTTACAAGTTTTATTTACAACCTCTACACTACCTTTATGATATTTACTAATGTAAAAAAGTTTTTGAATGATATTCAATACGTGCAGAATTTCATCTTTCAAGTTAACTTCATATAAACATTCAATAGTGACACAATACAGTACATTCTCTGCAATGCAGTACAGTATGGGTAGTATTTTTCCTGCTTGTAGCACTTTATGATTTTTTCCTTCATAAATCATGTAAAAATTTCTAACCTGCAATTTCTCGAGAATCTGATAAAACTACACAGTCCTAACACTGATGGCAATGCTGTCAGAAAAGCGATACTGTACTGTATACCCACATTTTACTTACTGTTAGTCATTACTGATGAGTCAAAAGGGTCACTTTATATATACAGTACAGGTATAAATTCTCTGCAAGACTTTCACAATAAAAGATCCATAAATAAATATTTTTACAAAACTGTATAATGATGGGGACTCATTTTTTTTATGACAACCATAAGAAGTATTGATATCTGAGTCTACAAAATCAGTTCTAATTAAGTTAGAAACAATTTTTTCCCCAACAATCCTGAATATTTTATCTTAAAGTTTGGTTGAATAAAAAAAAAAATCGATAAGATATGGGCATGAATGGAGCTGTGTCGCAGCCAAGACTGGAATTTTCCATCTTGCACTGGGGAAAGTTTTCTCCGAGTCTAAACGACGCATCTCTCACAGAGCTGTATTTATCTATGTAAACACCTCTTTACATGTACTGTATGTACAATATATTGAAAATAAACCAAATAATGTATACTGCTACTGTACTGTACTCACCAGCAGATGCTGTCATCTTGAGCCTACAGTAGGCATACACTGTCCAGCCTGCTGAATGTAAAACAAGTGTAGACACTTTTTTACATCTTAACACTTAAGATGGAAGTGGGGTAGGGGATTAGTAGGTCTTATGTTACTGACCTTTTGATGCAATGTCATGTAACCCACTGTCTGGGTGGGGGATTAGTGGGTCTCATGACCGGAAGATGTCTTGAATAAAGACGATAGCTAAGGTGCTCCTGTGTTGCTCACTTTCTAAATGTACAGTACAGTACAGTATATGTAACTGTAATCACTTTTTACATCTAAACATTGCACAACACAAATTGTATGCAAAAACAGCAGCTAGTTAGGGAACAACCTTCTCCAATGGCAGCAGAATGTTTTCTGGTTGAAATTGGGGGAGTGAAGGGGCTGAAAGGGCAAAAAAGGGGGATTGGCATGAGCACTAGAACAAACAGTACCTCCAACATGTAAACATATATCACAAGTTCCATTATTCAGTAGTTATGTGTGGGGTCCCAGAACAAAGTAATAGTAAAACTCGCGAGGCCACTGTCCACATTCTGATTTTTAGAGGTTCAACTGTACAATGTGAATGTTAGTGATGTCCTCTCACTGCAAGGTAAAAAAAAAACACACACACACACACACACACAAAACTGATTTTATAGCCTCCGGTATCAACATTTATTGCATTTTTTCACAAAAGAATTGAGTCCCCATCATCATACGTATTGTGCTGACACATTTTTTTAAAGGAGATTTTATTGAATTAGCCCCATAGAGAAATTATTCAGGACCATTATGATACCAAATTCATTACCCCAAGACAATTAGAAAAGAAGTTGTGAATGAAAGTTTATACACTTTTTCACTAGACATAAATATATTTGCTCGCAGCCTCATGCCTCAAAAATACCTTCATTTGACGGCCTGTATCATAAAGAATTTTGTTTATATTTAAATATATTTATCTAATCAAACTTTTAGATAAAATATATACTCATGATTATTTGGGTAGAAAAATGGTGTCTAACTTAATTAGAACTGATTTTATAGACTCCGTTATAAACATCATTTTTTTAATAAAAAAAAAAAAACGAGTCCCCCAGCATTACAATGATGGGGAAATGTTTTGTTTAAGGATATTTTATTGAAACAGCCCTGTAGAGAACTTATTCATGATCATTATGGCATCAAATTCATTTCTCTAACATACTCATTTAAGCACAAAAGTTGTGAATATAAGTTTACACACTTTTTCACAACCCATGGTTTAAATGTAATGAGTGTTTGTCCATTTGAGTTGAGATGGTGAGATGAGTAGTTTAGACTCTCGGAAAACTTTCCCCAGCATCTAGAAACATTCTGGGGGTGTAGGATACTGTCTCTACATGTGAGATGCGTATTTTAGACTCAGAAACTATTCCCAATGCCCGGAGAAATTCTGGGGTTGTGGGATTTTTTCAGGTTTGAAAGATTCGTCTCATTATCCAGAATTTTCTCATTCCTGGAAGAGCTCTGCACCAATTATTCTGGCTAATAGGGATATTACTGCAGTACTGTAGTATATGTATAACCGAAGATGACATACGAATAAATAAATCTGGGTGGTAAAAACTGCAATATGTACAGTATAAGCGTGTATACAAATAACATGGACTCACTGTATAAGAAGTAGAGTGACTTTGGAGAGTATTGTTTTTTGTTTTTGCTTTAAATAAAAGCATATTATATTGCAAGGAATACAGGAAGTATTTCTGTATGAAAAATCAGCCCCAGTACAGTACTCCCCAAAATTCTAATCCAAGAATACTGTAAATTCTCCACTTCAATAAATTGTTTCTTGTGGGAGAAACAGTGCAGTATATTGCAGCTTTGTACATTACAAGGGATTTTGGGGACAGAGCCCTTGTGATAAATGAGGATTATCTGTAATATTAACTGGTGAAGAACTGTAATAATACATATGTACAGGTGAGGAGAAGGAAAAAATCCACAGGTGAGAAAATAGACTAATATTTACTGCAGAAGAACTGGAATAATTTTAATGTAAAGACATGAAGTACTGTGCCTTCAGTTAAATCAGTTCATAGTTGTCATCAGTGAATGCAGAAGAGACTATAATAACTTAAAGTGAATACATATTGGCAATCGAACTGGTAAGGACAACTGCCAGCCTATTCGTGTCATAGGTGCCACAGAGACTTTAAATTTTATTTTGTTTGTGTGCTTTCTCAAGGACTGAATCTGTGTTTATAATACACCACTCACAGGGAGATACAGTGTACACAGTGATAGTTCATAGTGTCATCAGTGACCGCTGAAGTTGTAAATAACTTAAAGTGAGCGCTCACTAGCAAGCAAACTGGAAAGGCGCCGTGCCAGCTGAAACCAAGTCGTGTCATAGGTGTCACAGAGACTTTAAATTTTATGTTGATTGTGTGCTTTCTCAAGGACTGAAACTGTGCCTACATTACACCATTCACAGGGAGATACAGTGTACGCAGTCACAGACGACAACTCCATAGGCAACAGAGAGTAGCTAAGTACTTTTTCTCTCTTTATTTTCTTTGAAATAGGTGTAGATTTATACACAGTCTGCACCCCCCCCCCCCCCCACAACAACAACAACCATGAGTTTGAAATGTGATTACTGCAGGGAGACGTCGGATATGGAGGATGCAGGCCTAACTGATGCAACGTTTAGGAAGTTACTAACTGCCGTAAAGCTTGATGGCTGTTGCTGGTATTGCTCTGGCTGCATAGTCAAGGTGAATGAAGCGATTGCAATCCATAAGGGAACGAGTTCTCTAGGGACGAAAATAGATGAAGCAGGAGCCCTGCTGGTTGACAAACTGGAGCAAGTTGGGAAAGAGATCCTTGCTAAGACTGAGGAAGTAGCTAATAGAATGGAGGTGGTTGCTAAGAGGAGTTATGCTGACGTATTAGGAGGGCCACGGGGGGGGGGGGGGGGGGCGGAGAGTAATGCAGAATCAGTACAGGTTCTACAGCAGATTGGGACTCTGAAAAAGTGTGTCGAAGAAATGAAAATTAACGCACCTACTGTTAGGGGAGAGGAGGAACACCAGGAACGGCTCCAGCGCAGGAACAATGTAATAGTTTTTGGAGTCCCAGAGAGCCAGGCAGAGGGAACTGTGAGTAAGGAAACACACGACAAGGTGCTGTTTCAAAATATTTGCACAGAGGTTCTGAAGATTCCAGCAACCCCTCAGGATGTGAGGAGACTGGGACAAAAGCAGGGGGCTAAGCCTCGCCCCCTCAGGATCACACTAGGGAGTGAGGAGGAAAAATGGCAAGTTATTCGCCAGACAAAAAACTTAGCAAGGAGCGAGAACTTTCGGGATGTATTTATTCACCCAGACCGCACGGTAATGCAGAGGGAACAGCACAAGAAGCTCCTGCTGGACCTGAAGCAGAAGAGGGAGGAGTCGAGGAAGAACGGGGACAGGTGCGCGTGGGTTATACTCAGGGGGAGGGTAGTGGAAGCAAGTGTGCCGACACAGGGCCAGGGGGCAGCAGTGCACCCTCCACCCACTCAACCCCCCACCCGGGAGGCGGCACCAGCTCAGCCTACCGGACAGGAGGGAACGAGCACCATGTAAACAATGACATTTTTAACCACACCCTGCAAAATACAGTGTACTTAGCAAATGCTGCAGCTTCTGAGAATGCGGGTTTATTACTAAGAGCGGAGACGTTACCGAGAACAAATTCTGGCTTGAATGTCATGTACACTAATACTGACACGTTCCTTGATAAGAGAGAGGAGTTTGAAACACTTCTAAGAGTACACCAACCAGATATTGTAGGAGTTGTAGAACTGTTGTACAAGAACAGGAGAATCGACCCAGAGGAATGTGAGTTCAGTATTGCTGGATATGACTCATTTACGAACCTAACTCAAGAATCCTGCAGGAGGGGTGTGGTTATCTACGCTAGGCAAGACCTTAGAGCCAGCCAGGCGAGGGTACAGGGAGAGGATGTTTTTGAAGAGTCCAAGTGGTGTAAAATTAAATTAAGGGGAGGGGACTTACTTATCGTCGGGTGTATATACAGATCCCCGAACTGTGGCCCACTAAATCAAAGGAACTTAAGAACCTTAATAAACAATGCGGCGATGCTCAACCCCAGCCACCTCCTTATCATGGGGGACATTAACTATGGCGACATCGACTGGAGAAACGAGTCCACCCCGAATGACTTGAATAATCCTGCTACTCTTTTTGTAGAAACTCTGAGAGATAATTTTCTGTTCCAACATGTTAGAGACCCGACACATTACAGAGGGGAGCAAACACCCAAGCCACTTGACCTCGTCATAACAAACGAGGAGGGTATGGTGGCCAAACTGGAACACCTTGCCCCAGTTGGCACCAGTCACCATACAGTGTTGTCATTCAGATTTAACTGTTACCTAGTTCAAGATAAGGCCAGGCCAAGGTGCAAATATTACAAGGGAAATTACAATGGGATGAGGGAAGAGATGAGGGGTATCAACTGGCCTGACTTATTAAGGTACAAGAACGCAGACACTACGCTGAATATCATAACTAGTAAAATGACCCATTTGATCGATAAATATATACCCAAGACCAAACCCAGTGCTTCTAGGAATACGAGGGGATCCCTACACATGAACCATGCGGCGGTCGACAAAATTAAGAAGAAAACCCAGAAATTCAAGACGTGGGTTGGGTCAAACGATGAGGAAGACAGGAGGATGTATGCAAGAGCCAGAAACCAAGCAAAGATAGAGTGTAGGAGGGCTGAAAAGGAGTTCCAAAGGCTGGTTGCACGCGAGGTCAAGTCAAACCCAAAGGCGTTTTACCGCTATGCAAAGTCGAAATTGAAAACGCGAGTAGGAGTATCAGACCTGAGGCTTGAAGATGGTAGTTACGCAGATTCTGACCAGGATAAAGCTGAGGCATTGAACAGCTTCTTTTCCTCAGTGTTCACAAGAGAGGATGCAACTAACCTTCCTGCGTTTGAGGACAGACGGTTCGACACAGCACTGACCCACATTGTGTTCACAGAAGAGGGTATTAGAAATAAACTGTCCAGGCTAAAGGTCCATAAGAGTCCTGGACCTGACATGGTGCATCCTAGAGTGCTAAGGGAGCTGTGCAACGAGCTTGCAGAGCCCCTGAAGATTCTGTTTTGTAAATGCCTGGATGAACAAATGGTCCCCAGTGAATGGAAAGTGGCTTATGTGAGTCCTATCTTCAAGAAGGGCGATAGGCACTCCACGAACAACTATAGACCGGTGAGCCTGACCAGCATAATATGTAAAGTACTTGAGAGTATTATCAGAGATGCAGCGATGGAACATCTACTACGAAACAACCTTGTAAAAGATTGCCAACACGGTTTTATGCCGGGGCGTTCTTGCTTGACACAATTGCTCAAGGTATTGGATATTTGGACCCATATTCTAGAACGGGGTGGTAATATCGACAATATTTACCTAGATTTTGCCAAGGCTTTCGACAGTGTACCCCACGAAAGGCTGAAAATCAAACTGGAAGGGTACGGAATTCGGGGAAATGTCCTAGCGTGGATAGAAGACTTTCTACATGACCGCAAGCAATGTGTGGTGATTAATGGCACGAAATCGTCATCTGTACCTGTAACAAGTGGGGTACCGCAGGGTAGTGTATTGGGCCCGCTGTTGTTTGTTTGTTTCAAAATGATATGCCTGACGTTGTACACTCCTCCATACAAATGTTTGCCGATGACGCCAAGTTATTTCGGGAAATTAAGAACCAAGCGGACTGTGAAGAGCTGCAGAAGGACCTCTGTGGGCTCCAGGAATGGTCGAAGAAATGGCTGCTGAGATTCAATGTCACGAAGTGTAAGAGGATGCACCTGGGGCGTACCAACGGTAAGGAGGCGTACCATATGTCCCAACGGGATGAAGAAAATGTACTAGTTGAGACTGTGTGTGAGAAGGACCTAGGTGTGTATGTTGACAATGAGCTGAAGTTCTCGGGCCATTGTGAGAAGAAGGTAAATCAGGCAAATAAATTATTGGGTCTTATAAGAAGGTCGTTCAGATATCTAGACGGTCCGTCCCTCGTGACGATCTTCAGGAGTGAAGTGCTTCCCCATCTGGAGTACTGTCACCCCATCTGGTCCCCGAGATATGCTAGGGACTGTCAGTTGGTTGAAAATGTTCAAAGGAGGGCCACCAAACTGGTGCCTGCACTTCGGCACCTCAGCTACCCTGAGAGATTGGAGCGCCTGAACTTGCCTAGCTTATACTACAGACGGGCAAGGGGGGACCTAGTTGAGGTTTATAAGCATCTCAGGGGGCACTACTCAGTTGAGTGTCCTTAAGTGGAGCTGGCGGACGCTCGCCCCACAAGGGGTCACAGCTCAAGATTGAAGAAGCCGCAAGTCCAGAAAACCGTGAGGGCAAACTTTTTCGGAGTGAGGGTTGTAAACTCTTGGAACAATCTACCAGAGAGTGTTGTGACGGCACCGAGTGTGAGCTCTTTCAAGAGAAGACTTGACCAACACTGGAGCGGGTTCAGGTACATTCAGGAGCCGGTGCATGCCCAATATTTGCCAACAGTGCGTGACAGAGACGTGACCGATCGCCCGGGCGGCTAGCGAGCCGACCTTTTGGTGAAGAATACAAAGGAAAAGAGACGTGACCGATCGCCCAAGCGGCTAACAAGCCGATCAGTGGCGAAGAGGATAAAAGTAAAAAAAAAAGTAAAAGTTGAATATTATTCATGGGCAGTAAAATAAAATAACACCTAACATATAACTCTGCAATGCATGTAAAATATATCATCAAGTCTTCACCATTAAATGATGATAGAATAAAGAGCAAAGAATAACAAAAAGAAGTAATACTTACAGAGTACATCATAAGCTTTGATAAACAGCTCAGGAGTGTAAGATCTTCCATCACCTGACACAGCAAGGCAAAATTCTGCACTGTTAAACAGGTGGGTATATATCGTGCATATATCAGAGACTGTCTCACCAGGACGGAACTTGTAGTCCTCCATGTCACGAACCTGTGTGCGGATCATGAACTTGTTTATCTAGTGTTGCTGAACATTGATGTAGGTCAAATGTGCATAAATCTAAAAAAAAAACACCCAACATAATCATTACGATTGTAATCCATCAAGATTGGTGTCTATTAGGACTGGGCTTGCCCTAAATCTAAAGGACTTGTATTTCAAGATGTATAAACAACATTTTTCATGAAACTTCAGATTTTAAATATCTTCTTCCACTTATTTTACACTCATTCCTCTTTTCACTGATAATTTAAGCATTCTTTTAATTAGTATAATCTGCTCACTGTACTCTTGCATACTGTTCATCATTATTTTGCCTTCCTGTCTCAACCATATGCCTTAGAGAAAAGGTACTAGAAGCATCAGTTGCAACTCAAGGATGAGGGATAATGAATCAGGACATCACACCAGTTGTGGGCGACCTACTCGTCATTCCACACCTGGTGATATACCATGCCGGCATGACCAGCAAAATTCCAGCTAACATCACTGCATGGGCATCCGCAGGATTTTTTTCATGGGGTGCAAAAATGCAAGACAAGACCTGACATTGTTCATTCAAAGCAGATACAGTACAGTATATACATCCATATACGTGTACTGTAAAAGTATGATCAAATATTGTCAAGTTGCTTGCGAGTACTGTTTGATCAGCAATATCACTTATCACTGTCATCACCAAATTATTAATCACTAAAATTATCATAGGGTTGACCTTAAGCATTAAAAACTAATGAAAATAAATATTTCATATCATTAACCCTTAAGCCCCGGGTTAGGGTGCTGCTGGCAGTAAACCCCCCCCCCCCTCCCCCCGGGATAAATTGAGAAAAAAAATTAACGTTTCCAAAAATAATAAGAAGGATTAATCCTGATAATCTAGGGAGGGCCAATGGCAACTTGCTCAGAATATTGCCAGCGTAATTTCAATGGTTAAATAAATACTACAGGCGGTGCTTATCAGCTCGAAAATGATAATCCCATCTTCAATGAAAGTTTTCTTTCAATCTAACATTTTCTGGCAATACACGCTGAGCACGCACAATCCAGACAATTTTGAAAAGAATTGAAGCAAAGTTTGTTGTGATACTGCCACGACAGTAACCACAGTACGTGTACAGTATTACCCCGCTTTACACTGTTTCACTTTCCACGATTTCTCATTTACGCGGTACCTTGCCAGAACCAGATTTTCACTTTCCGCGGTACATCTACTCATATACGCGGTGAAGTATAATTTTTTTTTTAATTAGCTCATAAAATTCATACAAATTACCCAGCCAGAATATAATTTACATTGCTGGAATTCTTACAATATGATGATCATTTTGAGTATAAACATCATGGATTTTGCATTAGACATACAAATTTTAGATCTAATGTAATAATTTGGTTTTCACAAAGCAAATATTTTATCTCTTGTGCACAATATATGAAGTTTACATTCAAAATATTCCCTGACCTGCAAGGAATCCAGAAATGTCAATTATATTATCCTAACTTTAGTCTGAGGTATTATTTATTACTAAAAGTTAAAATCTAGTTTTTTCACCCAAACATTTCTCTGGTAGGGAGGGAAGGTGGGGGGTGGGGGGGAGGGTTGGGACTGACCGACCCAGCTGGCGTGAGTGAGGAGGGGGGGGGGAGGCAAGGTGGGGTACTTTGATTGACAGATAGTGTCGTGAAGAATATTTTTTTTTATTACCTGAAGATATTTGTTTTAGCTCATAAAATTCATACAAATTACTCGGCCAGAATGTAATTTACATTGCTGGAATTCTTACTATATGATGATCATTTTGAATATAAACATCATGGATTTTGCATTAGACATACAAATTTTAGATCTAATGTAATAATTTGGTTTACACAAAGCAAATATTTTATCTTTTGTGCAAAATATATGAAGTTTACATTCAAAATATTCCCTGACCTGCAAGGAATCCAGAAATGTCAATTATATTATCCTAACTTTAGTCTGAGGTATTATTTATTACTAAACGTTAAAATCTAGTGGTTTCGCCCAAACATTTCTCAGAGAGGTAGGAGCTAGTGAGCCAGGAAGAGGGGGGGGAATTTGAGTCCATTATTTGAATGGACATTAACCTAGCGACTGTATTTCTCTTAAATATTAATTGTGTGAGCATACCATCATAAAATTAAGATGTTATTTTTACTACAACATAGGTATTGTGTCGGAAAAAGTGGAGTTTGGGGGTCGGGCCAGTCTCTATTGGAATTAATCCCATATGTTCTGTTGTTCACTTTACGCGGTTTTCACTTTCCGCGGTACCCTGTGGGTTCAATTGACCGCGTAAATCGGGGTACTACTGTATACTCAGAAATAATGACACATCTGACAAACCAGAGAAAAATGGTTCAAAATTTATTAATTTTTCCTAAGGTCAGTAGACTTGTAGACTCTGTTGGGTAAATATACAGGGTATACTGTTAATACTTCGCTCTTACATATTTATCTGTAGGTTACCAAGATAAAAATTTACACAATAATGCAAAACGCACATTATAGATTATACTCGATATAAATAATAATAAATAATTATAATAATTAACGGTTTATTGAAAGAACTTGGCAGCCAGAAGGCTGAAAATATACAGTTACATAATTGGAGAATGGGTTTCGAATTACAAATAATATACAAATAACATAAGTGATATAAATAAGATATATAATAACTAGATGGGGAAAAGCTCAGACTACAGGGCATTTCAACATAGTGACAGTGCAAGAAGTAGTATTTACTGGGAGTGAATACACTGGTTTGTTACAAGTTATTGATAATTTTTACAATGGTTGGGACTGGGCTGTTCTTATAGCGATCAGTTCGTGCACGTATGGGCTGGATGCGGTTGTGGTGTCGAACAGCAATTCTCGGGCTAGGGATCTCAGGTGGTAGTAGGAGCCGGTGTCGAGGATGGTGACAGTTTCAAAAACATCATTTGGGTTTCAGGTCATATAAGGTCAGATTAAAGTCACATAGCCAACACAAATTTGACCTGACTAGAAGTTTACCCTTCCTGGCACTGCCTGAGGTGGAGATTCTGACCTGACTGACATGTGACAACATGTTCTGGTGTTGGCACAGGTCAATAATTTTGGTGCTGACATGACAACCCATGTCACATGTCAACTCAGGTACAAAATTGCGACACCTTGGATCTGCCAATATAGCTCCTCCCCGACTTACGACCTACTCGACTTACGTTCACCAGCACTTACGACCTGCCTCAGTTGTACCAAAATTTGGTCAAATTACGCATTTTCGAATCCCAAACTCAGTACACAGACAAAATTTTCATCTGTAATTCACTTTAAAATGGCTGGCAAGCTTAAAAGTGAGTATTTTGTGGTGCTGAGAAGAAAAAGAGAGACCCATTTTGGATTTTCTATACAGTGAACCCTCGCTTTATGCGGTTTCACTTTACGCATTTCTACATTTACACGGTACCCTGCCAGAACCGGAAATCCCACTTTACGCGGTGCATCTACTCATATACGCGGGTGATGTATAATTTTGTTACTTAGCTCATAAAATTCATACAAATTATCCAGCCAGAATAGAATTTACATTGCTGGAATTCTTACAATTTGATGGTCATTTTGAATATAAGCATCATAGATTTTGCATTACACACACAAATTTTAGAACTAATGCAAGTATTTTGTTTACTCAGAGCAAATATGTTATCTTTTGTGCAAAATATATGAAGTGTATATTCAAAATATTCCTGGTCTTGCAAGGAATCGAGCAATGTCAATTATATTATCCTAACTTTAGTCTGAGGTATTATTTACAACTAAAAATGTAAATATACTGTTATAACCCAATCATTTCTCTGGTAGGGAGAGAAGGTGGGGGTGAGGGGTAGGGAGGGAGGGAGGGACCCAGGGATCAGGTGGGAAGAGGGGGGGAGGTGGGGTAATTTGCTTGACAGATAGTATTTCGGTAAGTATATTTTGTTTATTTATTGAAGATATTTGTTTTAGCTCATAAAATTCATACAAATTACCGGGCCAGAATATAATTTACATTGCTGGAATTCTTACAATTTGATGATCATTTTGAATATAAACATCATAGATTTTGCATTAGACATACAAATTTTAGATCTACTTTAAGTATTTTGTTTACTCTGAGTAAATATGTTATCTTTTGTGCAAAATATATGACATTTATATTCAAAATATTCCTTGTCTTAAAAGGAATCCAGCAATGTCAATTATATTATCCTAACTTTAGTCTGAGGTATTATTTATTACTAAAAAAGTAAATATTCTGGTTTCTCCCACACATTTCTCTGGTACGGAGGGACCGACCGACCATCTGGCGAGGTTGGAAGAGGGGGGGGGGGGGAGGAGGCAAGGTTGGGTACTTTGATTGACAGATAGTGTCGTGAAGAATATTTTTTTTTTTATTAACTGAAGATATTTGTTTTAGCTCATAAAATTCATACAAATTACCTGGCCAGAATATAATTTACATTGCTGGAATTCTTACAATTTGATGATCATTTTGAATATAAACATCATAGATTTTGCATTAGACATACAAATTTTAGATCTACTTTAAGTATTTTGTTTACTCTGAGTAAATATGTTATCTTTTGTGCAAAATATATGACATTTATATTCAAAATATTCCTGGTCTTACAAGGAATCCAGCAATGTCAATTATATTATCCTAACTTTAGTTTGAGGTATTATTTATTACTATACCTTAAAATCTAGTGGTTTTTCCCCCAAACATTTCTCAGAGAGGGAAGAGCCAGGAGTGTGAGAAGAGGGGGAGGGAGTTGAGTCCATTATTTGAATGGACATTAACTTGGCGACTGTATTTCTCTATTTCTTGTAAGTATTAATTGTGTGCATGTACCATCATAAAATTAAGATGTTATTTTTACTAGAACATAGGTATTGTGTCAGAAAAAGTGGAGTTTGGGGGTCAGCCGGTCTCTATTTCATTTAATCCCATATGTTATGTTGTTCACTTTACGCGTTTCTCGCTTTACGCGGGCCTCCGTGGGTTCAATTGACCGCGTAAAGTGAGGGTTCACTGGATATTATTCAAGCATTTCCGACTTACGACCTGGATGTCGGTCCCTAACCCCGCCGTAAGTCGGGGAGGAGCTGTACATGTATTATGATATACAGGGAGTCCCCGGTACGAACGGGTTCCATTCCTGAAGACATTTCTAAGTCGGAATATTACTTAAGTCGAAACACATGCTATATGCATACCGTACTTACAAAACAATGTTTAAAATCCCACTATATCACAGCCTAAGCCCTTAATGCATTTAAAATCACTTAATTTTAAGACAAAAGGAACAGAATGAAAAAATACAGTAAATTAAAGTAAAAAATACGTCATCAGGTAAATAAAATACTGTATCAGGTAACTCGCATTTTACAAGCATTTGATTTAAGCGTTTTTGGAATAACCCGATTATTCAATTAATACCAAAAGGTAATTTACGCGCACCTATTTTCAAAATATCGCACTCAAGAATGTTTAAATTTGCCGCGCTTTTTCACCTGGTCGCCTGGCAGTGGAGTAGCATGTGATGCCTGGTGAGGTGCTTGTAAGTTATTACTATAAAGTCGCAGTCATATCAACATCAACGATTTTAATATTATTATTAATAATAATTACTATAATAATGTAATAATAAAGATTATTACTACTAATGATGAAGATAATAATGACAATGAAATATTCTGTACAACAACTATGATGACGTCCAGGAAGCTTCCAGCTTCCACTTTCTCAGTTCACACCAGCACTTTTTTCTCTGTGCTCTCATTTGCATTGTGTGTTTATCACGTACCTTTTAGTGTTAAATGCTGTTTTCCCCATTGAGCATGTCTGGAAAATGTCCATCTGCCTCTTCTGGGGCGCCTAAAGCAAAAAAAGGCACGAAAAACAATCGCAATGGACGTGAAATTAAATGTGATCACCGGCCTTCACAGAGGAGAGAGTGTGTCGGAGGTTGGCCGCGTGCTTGGTTTAAGTGAGAGCACTGTTCGTATCCTGTGTGGTATATGATGGTTCCCCTAACTTGTACCATTTACATGTATTCTTTCTTATGGAAAATTATATTCAATTTACGCATTTTTTAATTAAGCGGTGGCTTTCAAGAACGTAACCCCCACGCAAAACGAGAGGTGGGTGAATACTGAAAATTTCAAGTTTAACCTAGTTCGTATCGGCGGGCGTTTGTAAGTCGGACGTTCCTAAGCCGGGGACCTCATGTACAATATTAATTTAATATGATCTAAATACAATAATAAAAGGTAAAACACAACACCCGAAAGAAAATCCTACCCAGGGTGTCAATGGCATCAAGTGGAAGTAAAATGAACTCTAAATGAACCTGAATACTAAATGAACTCCAGAATACAGGTAGTCGTCGACTTACGACCTATGCGACTTACGTCTGTTCAACTTTACGACCGGCGGTACGACAGTTTTGGCCCCAGCCTCCTGGCGCTGCCGGGAGCTGGAGCCGCGCGCATCCCCGCGCTCAGTTACAAACACGCTCGCTGGTACAGCACACTTCCCTCCGTGTCTGTTTGCCTTGTGCCTTTCTTTTGTCTTGGAAATTTTTCTTGAACCACCACCCCCCCAAGATGTCTACCAAGAGGAAACTGTCTTCATCTACTCCTCAACCTGCCACTAAGGGATTATCAGAAGGTTTATCTCTACTGAATAAACTTCTTGCCCATTTTGAAGGAATGGACCCAAACATCGAACGATTTGCAAGGATTGAGCGGATGGCACGCAATTCGTTTCGTCCGTATCAAGAAATTTACAAGGAGAAGAAGAAACGAACAATTCAGACAAAGCTCACCATGTTCATGAAAAAAACAACTCCTCCGGCTACCCCAAAGGCTGCCCCAGCTGACGACATCGACGATCCACAGCCAAGTACCAGCGGCCAATAAGATGTTTTTTGTATGTTTGTATGTGTTTGTATGTTTTGCAACTAAAATGTTTTATATGTTTTGCACCTGTATTTTTTTTTTTGTATGTTGTGTAAATAATAAACCAATTGTACTGTAGTATGCAGTGATTTACTTAAACCTGACGACCGTAACAATAATGAACAAAGAAAATGTTGATAAAATATGACTTAAAGATGATCATATTATCATTACACAGTATAATATACGTAAGGTAATTATAACATAGGCCGACTTACGACCAGATGAACTTACGACCGGGCGGCCGTAACCAATCTAGGTCGTAAGTCGACGACTACCTGTATTGTGCTTTATTTGTTTGCAGTCTTTGGCTAGCTAGGGCATGATGAACCTGCTGCAATGTTCATTTTTATGGTTGTGTTAATACATGTGCTCCTGTATAATAGTTAAATATTTATAATGCTATTTGTTTATGTACTCTTACACAATACTTAAAAAAAATCTTTTAAAATCTTAAGATATACTAAATGTAATAATTATCATGTCCTTGGGAGTTTTGCCTGGGGACTGTGCCATTTTTTCTTACATTCAGCAACCACTGGATCTTTTCTCACATTTCCACCAGAACCTCGTTTTGCAAGTGACATCCTTGGTATACATACACTCATTGTAGCAGATTTTTGAAGCACGCTCATAACTCTCAATAATTTCCATGGCAATGAGTGAAAAAAAAAATATCCCCAATAGTACCGAGCTCTGAGCTTTCCACTATATTTGTTTTACTCTTATTTTTATTCATGAATAATGATTTTAACAAATACTACTGTATACAGTACTGTATAATCTTTAAAATTATGTCATATTATATTAGACAAATGTGCAGTTATCCAAATATCACACTATGGTAGTTACAAAAAAAAAAAAAAAAAAAAAAAAAAAAAAAAAAAAAAAAAAAGTAAAGTTATTTAACTTTATGCAAAGTATTTCTAAAAATTGCTAATTTAACTAACTGTAAAATAATGCATAGTAAGTTCTGATGACAGGTGGTCACTGCTTCATCATGACCTAACACCAGGTATACACGGTTCCTCTGTGATGTTAACATCGTGATGGTCTTACCCAAGTCGGTCAGCCAGGCCAAGCCGCCAGTTGTTGCTCTTGCCAATGACATTGTAATTGTCACACACAGGAATTGTCAAATGTATTGGCTTACCCCAAATGACCGTTGAGGGAATATTAAGGAACAAACGGTACACTTAAATTTTTTTAATATCATACACATACAGTGCAGTACTGTATATTGTGAACAAGGATTGCAGAAAAAATAAAACATTTAATTTTTCAGGGGGGGTGTCAAGTGCACCCCCCTGAAGACACCCATACCTGTCAAAGTGAAATGTGTGAAGGGAGAAGGCATAAAAGAAGCTCAATGTGCTACTGTTGTATGGAATGTAACCCAAAAGGGAAGTTATTCCAAATGAAATAACAGGATACTGTATGTGGAACAAAACTTACAAAATCTCCAGTGCTAATTTCAATTCCGGGTCTTGGAGAGGTCCGGCTAATAGGGAGTCTAGCTAACAGACATTACTTATATATATCAGAAACTGTGTTACACACAGGTAAATCAATGTCAACAATAATCACCTACGAGTGCAGGGTATCGAACCCGTGTCACAACTGTTGTTTTGTTTTGTTTTTCCCCCTTGGGAGAAGGTGTCCCATCATATTTCGTAAAATTTCATAATTCGTAAGGCCTAGAGCCATTATTATTTCGAATTATGGGAGATTTATTGTATATACACGCTCAGAGCATTTACCTTAAGGTTCCGCTGCTTGGGACCAACAAGGGCAGAGAGGAAGTGGTTGAGCATTCCAGCCATGCGGTCCACAAGGGTGCTGTGAGTGAACATATGTGGGATCTGCCAACACAAATAAGAAATGCTAGAGGAACAATAATAACTGTACAATACCACACACAATGAAATAGTTCTGCTACAGCCAAGCTCAAAGAATTATTGAAAACACAAAATTCTGATTATTGAATTTATTTGAGTCAATTACATTAGTATTTGTAAAAGTTATACTATACAACTCTGACATGTGGATAAAAGAATGCATTTATATGTCTCTTCTGCAATGATGCAGAACAACACCAAAACATGTTCAAGACATAAAATTTAGAAACCCAGGCTGAGAGATTTATACAGTACTGAATTTTAATAGTCAAATACTGTAGTGAACTTTATAATTGCAAAAAGAACAGAAAACTTGTTTTACCTCCTTGGTGAGCAGTAGCAATGTCTTAATGGTGTGGGCTCCAAGCATGTTGTGGAAACGAGCTAAGAGTGACATATGTGTGAAATTGCGTCCACTTTCTTCCCGTTGGGAGGCAGGTAAACTCAACCACTCTGCACTGTTCCTGTAACATACACATCTTTAGAGGATGAACGTATGCAGAGGACAGAGATATAGTAACAGAAGACAGCATCTAAGCAATGTAAATGATTCTGCCTCGCCTAACTATCTTGCTGTTGGAACAAGGCATAAGTTTAACAAGCAAACCCAGATACATAAAGATTATTACCAAAATATAGATTATTTGATAATAAAAGAAAGGTAAAAAAAAATAGTCTCTCAAATACAAATAATAAATTCCTATATCAATTTGTTTCATGGTATGGGCCAATCATCAAGTGACTGACAATATTCCAAATCAGATAGAAGAGGGGTGGTGGAGGTCATATATTAAAGGACCAATTTAAACATCCACAGTTATGAAACATTCACCTACAATAAAAAATAAACTATTAATCATTAGTGTTACAAAGACTAAAATAATATTCACTGTTCAAAGTTAAGTCCTATGATCACTAAGAAGAACGGTAACTTGGAGCAGTGTTGACAAGAAACTGAAATTAATCGTGGAATGACCAAGTACTGCATCAACAGACTTATGGGTTGACACCTCAGGGTTCTATGGACCTCCAATTTGTGAGTGTAGCTATATTTCAGAAATCCAGTTAAAAATAAAAATTTAAGAAATAACATTACTGCCAACTCAAAAAATAAACTCTAAACATGAGGGCACATGGAGGACTCAAGTTATCATAAGGCTAAAATGAGCTAAGAGCCCACCATCCTCTGTGCTAACACACATATGCTCTGTAACCTCTGCAGGTTGGAAAATTGGCTTCAATCTCAAACTGCCTTCAGTTCTATGCATATCAACCCAAAAGATGAAGGGAGGGATCGACTGTATATAACCCAATCTATGCTTGTTATAAAATATTATTTCATGATCAATAACCCATTTGTTATTCTAGCAAAGGATGAGGTAACTCATGTACAGTGATCCCTCGGTTAACGAGCGCCTCGGTTAACGAGATTTCGGTTAACGATTTACCTTCCATAAGATTCTTAACTTCGGTTAACAAGCAATCCCTCGATTAACGAGTTTTTACGAGCCGACCTCAACATGTTTTTGCTTGCATTTGGCGGTCCACCAGCCATAGTATTAGTCAACCAATACAGTAATCGGTTTTAGGGCTTAAATTCCTTACTATTTTAGTAAATATCAAGAAGTTTATACGAATCAATAATTTTAAATGTTTAATATGAACTTTTTTAGTCATTTTAACAATTATTGAACATAAGTGAAGGTAAATAAACTAGTTTCTGGCACGCCATCCAGCCTGTTAACACACCAAACAGGCGTTAGTCTCTCTCTCTTTTCAGTGGAGGTAACATCTTGCTTGAGTCTCTCTTCAACTAAACGCTTTTTTCTGTGTTTCCAAGCAAATTATTGGTCATTTTGAAATTTATTTTACATATTGACAATGTATAATGCAGTTCAGTGTTGATTTAAAGAAAATTATCTTGAATTACACCAAGAGAACTAAAACTTTATGGGTGAAATGGCACCATGGGGTGACTTCTCTTCCGCCCCAATGCCTTCTCTTCTCCCTTCTCCTCCACCTCCATTCTAATTCCCATCATCATCATCCAGGAGCCTTCTACATACACACCTCAAAGTAAGTGTACTTTTCTACCTTTTTTGTTGAATTTAGGCAATTTTCGGTGAGCTGGAACCAATTACCCAAAAACCCATTGAAACAGTGGTTTCGGTTAACGAGTCTTTCGGTTAACGAGCAACCTGCTGGAACGGATTGTGCTCATTAACCGAGGGACCACTGTACTGTACTGTATAATCAAGCTAAGTAATACAGTACAAAGGAATGAAGATCCACAAACTAATGCAATTTGCCCCCTTTACTCTGGGACCAGGTTTAAGAAAAACTAGATTCACAGGTCCATGAGAGTTATCAAGTCCAGCAGCATGGTAGTTTTGTCTAAATACCAGGTGATGAATGCCTGATCCACTTCATCAGTTACAAATGCATAGTTACCTCTCTCTCTGACTTTCTCGAAGCTGTGACATGTAAGACATTCCTTCATCAAGCAAGAAAGTGGCATCATTCATCAACAGGTTGACAAACCGGAGGAAGAGTGGAGGCTTGGCCGACTCCATGTTGGCTAAAGATTCTTCAGCTAATTCTTTAAATTTTTTTCTATGTCTGGGTGACTCCCACAAGAACTTAATCACTTCATACCTGGTGAAAGATAAAATACTGATCATGAGATGGCAGACATTAGGAATCATACTAAAACACTTTCTGTCTTATATTTTCTCCAATTCTTGCATGCACTTTTCCACTAAATGATTAAAGCAACACACATTCTTTTCACTCACTGTCATTATGCATTTCTATCTGACTGTTTTACAAGATATTTTCTCTATTCATTATTCATTCATTTTCACAATACAAGTTACTGTAGTCATTGTTTATTGTAAGGCCTCCATTCCCAAAAACCTTTGTATTGTGAGAAACAACCACAGGTGAAATTAATCTTTCCATAAGAAACAATGTATTAAGGGGATAATGCATTCCTGCTTAGGAATTTGGGGAGTACTTGGGCTGACTTTATGCATGGAAGCACTTTTAAATTGACTAAAAACCAGGAAATACATAAAAAAAAAAAAAATACCTACACAGTACAACATAAAATGCAATCAAGTCATTTGCATGTTCATTCTCTCACAGCCATTTGTTACTTGACCATTACACCACCACCCCATAACAGCCAGCCACCACCACCATCTATATACCCAATTACAGCCCTCAAGATATTTAAGGAAGAAACTTGTAATAAATGTATTAATGCAAAATGAGAATGAAAAGTTGTGGTACTGAGTAATTCATTGAGGCCAGTGCATGTTTTCTCTCTCATGGCTGTGCATCAACTGATAAATCTCTGTTAATTTAATTACTATGTCAAGTAGCTATCATTAATTGGCCTTTGCATATTCTTTACTTGTGGCCTTTTAATTTTTTGATGCTACTGACTTTTATCTTTGAACTTTTAAAGTGTAAGGCAGCATAATATTAAGATCAACTTGTGTGTACCTGTATGAGCTATTGGATAACTTGGGATTTAACCTTTGATAGCCCTGGTGACCATGAATTTTGATTAAATTATAAAGTTTTAGAGTGGCCAGAAACTGATTAGACAACACAATACAGTACCATAGGTTAAATATTGTAAACAAAAAGAATTTATTAGAAAAGTTGGCCTTTACCTTCATTCTTTCACAATGGTTAGCTACTCCATGATGGTTAGCTACGCCACCATGGTTAGCCACTCCATCACAGTTAGCTACTCCACCATGGTAAGCTACTCCACCACGGTAAGCTACTCCACCACGGTAAGCTACTCCACCACGGTAAGCTACTCCACCACGGGAAGCTACTCCACCACGGGAAGCTACTCCACCGCGGCTAGCTACTTCGCCATGGTAAGCTACTCTACCGAGTTTTATAAAAAGAATTACCAATCCATCGCCCTACATATAATTTATTTATTACTGTACTAAGAAAAAACGAAAACAAAAAAGCACTTGAGCCCTCTAATTTGGCCCTCATTTATTTGGACGGTGGTAATTCAAAATTTTTTGGAGATTGTCGAATTACTTAGCAATTTTCAACATTGAGTCTCTAATGTCCGAATTACACTAAAGTTGTTGAAGTTACCCATAAATCTGACAAGTTAAAACTTGCGGTCCCACACAGAGGAACCATCTCAGGCATATCCCTAAAAGGATGCTGTCTAAACATCCCGTGCAGGTGAGAGTCAAAGTAAGGTGAGTAAATATATGATTTACATAGTCATACAGTACAACAATAATTTTTTTTTTGCATAACCCTATGTACTGTACCATCCAATTTTGTGTGGAAATATATAGTTTTTCTATAGAGCTAACAACATTTTACAGTATAAGGTTGGGTAATAAAAACAAATTGAGCCCCAAATACTGAGACACATGTCAGTTGAACAGTGCCTTCACTGAACTGCAGCAGGTCAGACATCAGAGAATGGTGCAATCCAAACACTCCCAATTCCAGCCATAACCAACAGAGAAATGCCTAGCTAAACATTCCATAGAATTATATAGACTAATATCTCATGAGTTTGTACTGAAAATTACTATATTTTACAGCTGAAAGTACTACTGTATTTAGGAAAAACTTTTGTGTGTTGTTTTCCTCCTGTAGCCATAATTTTCTTAAAATAATATACTGTATAGAGTACTAGTAAATGTAAAAAATAAATACAAATAATATCAATAAATAAGTTACAAAAAATACTGTATTGACAAACCAGTAAATAAAAGCCAAATGAAAGTTTAACCACAGCAACGAAGACCAGCAAGGGCGCTAACTCCACTGATTCCTTAGCCATGCTCCCCCCCCACACCATGCCATCCTCTCTCTCCCCCACTGAGCCAGCTAACTCGTGTGCAAAGAAATGTATACAGTCAACCCTCGCTTTACGAGGTCCCACTTTACGCGTTTCCACGTTTACGCGTTACCCTGCCGAACTCGGAATGCTCACTTTCCGAGGTGTGTGTACCATTTTACGTGGAGAGCGGCGCGAGCAGGGTGAGCACAAGGTCGCCCAGTCATCAAAACATTACCGAGTTCTTCACCCGCCACAGCCGGCCCAAGTCAGTGATAGTGATAATGATAGTGAGGATATGGACTTTTATGGACTTTGAGGGGTTTGACAAAGAGGCCCTGCAAGCCTCTGTGGTGGATAATGATACAATTGATACAAGTGATACAGGTGAGGGCCAATAATCTGCCCTCTGCCTCGGAACCAACCCCCCATCCCCGTGTGCCCAGCCATCTTTTCTACTAATGTAAGTGTTAAAAAACCTAATATTATTGATATTTCTCTTAATTATTAATTGTGTGTGCATACCATCATAAAATTAAGAAGATATTTTTACTACAACGTAGGTATTGTGTCTGAAAAAGTGGAGTTTGGGGGTCGGCCCGGTCTCTATTTCAATTAATCCCATATGTTATGTTGTTCACTTTACGCGTTTCTCACTTTACGCAGGCTGCCGTGGGTTCAATTAACCGCGTAAAGTGAGGGTTCACTGTATTCCCTTAATATGTTTGCCCTTATGACAACTGTTTCTTTTACGTTTTTTTACACAATATGTATGTACGATGGTGCGTGCATGTATCCGAGTAAAAATAAATGGAGAAAGTTACATATATCTACCTGAATAAACAAGTTAAAAACAATCATAACACCTCACGGCTTGGCTCAGTAGCCTGGTGGTTACAGTGACAAGTTTAACCTGGCTACAATGCCACCAGCCATGTTTTGAAATGTAAATGTGAAAAGAAAGTTATGTGTAAATCTTCATTTGTATCAGGTATTTGTAGATTTAAAAATGAATGTTGCAGGTATGACACTTAATAGATTGTAATGCTTGTAAGAGTTCAGAAATGGTTACTACTTAGCTAACTCTGAAGAGTTGGGTGTCTGCCGTACAGATGTTAATCATCTCAGGTTATCATCATCAGTGCAGTAGTTATAAATTGAGCTTTTATATTTACAATAATTATGTTTTAAATTTATAAAAAAATACAGGGTGTCCATAAATGATTACCCTGATTAAAACATGAAAGAATACTGTTTTTAGGGTAATGATTTATGGACACCCTGTAATAATAATGTGATTAAGTAAGTAATAACAGGGTGTCTACTGGCCAGACAAAACAAAATTCCCCAAATTTTCCAGATGCAAATTTCTTACCCAACTGGAATAATTTTTTTTACACAGGATTAATCTTGGTAATAATATTCATGCTCTAGAACGGTTATATACGCACTGAATCTACACACCATGGTTCAGTTAGTTGAACTTTGGGCTCTTAAGACACAGAGTCAATCCCATGGTCTGGCAGGGTTAAAGGAACATGTCTTCTGTAGTAATGTGCACTTAGCTTGCCACCAGCCAAGACCATGTTCTGTTCTGGGCCAAGCTAATCTCCTTAGCCCCCCCTCCCCCTTACAAACTGTAGGAAAAGGCATAAAGGATGTTAGCTTTCCATCATATACCTATACAGTACTACTGTACTTACATTGGTCTTCTATAGTTGAACTTCTCCTCAAAAGAAACGCTCTGACCAGTCATTTCAATGCTGACAAAAACATGTATGAGGGCCGTAACAAGCTGTGAAGCTGCAGGGTGGTTGGTGAACATCTGCTCTCGATAACCAGCTAGTAATCCACCACTGGAATTACCACTTTCTGGAAGGAGAATTTCTAAGCATTCAGCAAGATGGGCTCGGAGGTGGGGGTTATACATCCGTTTAGGGGAGCCCATGAACACTACTACGAAGGACATAAGATGAGGCAGCACTAAGCTGCCCCCCGTTGAATCTAAGAGGGTTACACTGTATCTCGGAATGGCAATGATAGTTTCCGTAAGAGTCTCCACGAGAAATTCAGGAATACACTGCAAGAAAGGGTGTGTGTCTGTATCTTCAGGAAGGGGCATCTTAATTTCCAGCAGAGTAGTAGGTGAACTAAGTTGATCTAGGGGGCAGAGTGCCATCTGTACAAGCCACTCAGCAGAGGCCGCCAGAAATTGCAACAAACTTTCAACCATATGGGGTTCAAATACAGCAGTTTTGATGGAGAAATATTTGGAGGTAAGCGACTCCAAGAGTGAGCTCATCATCTCTGTGGGAGGAGACCCCTGAGCAGAGGTCTCTTCAGCATCACGCTGGAGACGGCCCAGCTCCTGGGACAACTTCTGAAGCTTTTGCAGAACCACCTGCAAGAAAATAGAGAAAACCAATAGAGTTCTATTCAAATTTTCTTTTCTAAACTTCTTAAGAAAAATTTTGGAGGTAACTCTGTAACATTGAACCCTTAAATGATGAGATTGCCAGGAGATGATGTGTTTCTTTTATTCCCTACAACAGAGATCATCTATAAAATCAAGCCATATCCTCACCATAATTCTTAAGTTTGGCATGTGATTTCCCCTCAAATGAATTAATGCGACTCATGGCAACTGTAATGGTCGCTCCCTTCCTCCCAAACCTCACTAGTAGCAACTTTATCATCCTGGAAGAAGCATCAGAGTTCCCTTAACACCCACAAAGAATGATAAAATTTTTTGGAAAGAAATTAAGAGTAAAACTGGAAAACTTGATTATTCGATGAGTGAATTTGGAAGTGATAGCGTGTCTGTAAGCAGCAGTAGTGGTGACAGTGACAGATCATCTCCCCAACATCTGTCATCTGCCTCACATGATTCATCTATCAGTAGCTCTGCATTCCTTACTGGCCTAGCCTCAAAGCAAGTGTGAGTCTTCATCATTATAATTTTTTATTACCGGTATTTGTAATACTTTCATCACAACCATCTTGACACCCTGCTATTGAAATTATTAATTTTAGCATCATTGAACACTGTACGTATTGATATTTTTATAGAAGAGGGGTATGGCTTATGGCCAGGTTAGCGTGGAAACACTGTACTATAGTCACACCTCTCCGTAAGGGAAAAGCAAATCTGAATGAACCACTGTATACAGATAAGTTTTTTTTTCCCTTTTTAAAGGTAATTCTTATAATTCTATTTTTTTTTAAATCCAAAACCTCCCCATCAGGGAAGACAATTTATGTGAAGAACCATCCACCATTTAAGGGTTAAAAAACAACTCATAGTGGTACAAGTACCTGTACTTGCGAATAGGATTTTATTCAATAATACAACAGGACTCAATATATTTTAGAACCTTAACGTCAAACCTAAGTTGTGTGGAATTTCCCTGGGGTAAAAATCCAGTATTGTACTGTAATTAGAAATCCCCAAAACAGAACAATGTATCACCTGTATGCCAAGGTACAGTGCTCGGTGTGTCAAGAAGAAGCAGGTACTGATAAAAGAATATTTCTTGGAATAGGAGCGTGAAGAATTCTCTTGGTATGGAACCAGTGGAGTCTGCTTCCCAAGGTCTCCTGTGTAGGCTCCAGGAACTTCATTATTGCTACCAACTCTTGGAGCAGCACAATATGTGGGATCAACCTGAAATAGACCACTTATATTACCATAGCATGGCATTACAAGATGTTGGAGGCTGGGAAGTCGAAATACCTGAGGTAGCTATGTTTTCATCAGAAATCAATATCTGGTCCTAATAACTGGTGATTCTTTACCTACAAAAAATTATTAAAGAATAAAGATGTTAAAGTGAATAGATTAAGGTGAGTGGGAGGACAATTTGTTTCACCTCTTAACCCCTTCAATAATGGATGCCACTTTTAATATTATATTTCACTAGCACCAAACGATCTCATTCAGCACAGAGAGACCTCTCGTACCCAAAGGGTTAAATCCAGCCACCCTGCTGCATGAGTAGCATCTGGAACAGTAAATTAATATATCTTTTTATTATTCAACAAAGCAGTGAAACTTACCTTCAGTATTTTGGCAGTCTTAAGGTCTTGTGTAAATGGCTGTGCCAACTGCAACATCACTGCCCCAAGATTAATCATGAAACCATCAGGAACAAAAAGAACATCTTGTAGACGCATATCACCTTGAATGTGCCACGTGCCAGCACGACCACTGTTTGCTTCCAAGCACGATTCTATCCAAGTCAACAATCCAGCCTTGGCTTCTGGTGATACCTATAACCAAACAACATTTAATCACCTTAAATTTATATGGGAAAGTCACACTGCTCCCAATTAAGCAAATACAAGTACAGTAGTCCCATTGCAATGTGAGGAATTTTGATATGAGAAGCCAGTTTTCCCATTAGCAATAATGTATTAAGGAGGGGATGAGTTCCTGGGTGGAATTTTGGTGGTACTTGGGCTATTTTTCATACAGAAATACTTATAAACTATCAAGAAACATAAAATACAAAGATACATAAAATACCGTATAATATAAATTCATAAAAAACATGAAATATGCACAAATATATATCTAATACAATATAAAATACAAATAAGAGGCATTTGCATGATCTCCCTCTCATGGCCATTAGTCAACTTACTACCTATGCCACCTGCCACCACCATCTACGTACACTCATTTTTACCACTCTTATGACATTAAAAGAATAAGCTTGTAATAAGTGTTAGAATAATCTGAAAACTTGTGATCAAATTATATACAAACGACAAACACCAGTTAACTATGGCTTATTTAATGTAAAAGAACCCTGTAGTGATATATTGATAGGCATGTGTGTGTTTTTCCTTTCATGGCTGTTTCAACTTATGTGTGTCTGTTCACCTAAAAGGTTCTCCTGCACAGGTTGAATTATTTTTACAACAGCAATGGGAAAACTGAGATAAGTTGAAACTGTTGTGTGACTGCTAAAAGGAATCTGAATACTGTACTGAATTAATTTTAGAATATATTTGGTGACAAATGTTTGATAAATTCTATAAGAATGACTAGCTCTCAAAATGGAAAAAAAAGGATAAAAGTGGACAAATTATTCAATCAAAAGGCAATCAGCTTATTAACTATAATCAACCCATTTTTTCTCAATTTCTACAAAAAAATTTCAGTCCAATTTCTCATACAAACCTTAAGTAGGGAGAAGAATATTTTGTAAAGCCTTAAATTTATAGCATTCTGGGCCAGCCATATGCTGTTCTCTGTGTCCTTGAGAGCCTGGGCCTGGTTCAGCTGTGATGATGGCTTCTCAAAGAATTCAAATGGCGCTGTACTGTGCTTAGGAAGGCATGATATGGATAACAGACTGCCTAAGGGTGTATTCTGGAACAGTCGACCTGACCTGTCTTGGTTCACCTCTGTGGAAACAACAAGGCATTCAGGTACGGTTTTTCATCATCCAGATGTGGTTAGCAACACTGCTTGTTTTTAGTCATGCGTTGTGTACAAATTTATTTAGGGATTGACCTTCTCACTAAGTAATATCAAGATTAATAAGCAGACAATGGAACTGGTCCATTTCGAACACTGCTACTGACCTTAAACACATGTAGGTACAGTATAGAGATGATTAATAATTGAAATGCTTGTTGAAAATTAGTCATACACCAGCCTGCCTTAACCCCATAGTCCATAATACTGTACAAATACATCATCTATGTTCTAACTTGGACATTTCAAAAGATAAAACCAACACAATGAACTAGGGAAATCATCTGTAAGTTAGGTAACCTACCCCAAAATGAACCTAATTAAATCTAAGCAAAGCTGTGGCTATACAGTGGTCCCTCGGTTAACGAACGCCTCGGTTAACGAAATCTCGGTTAACGAATTACCTTCCATAAGAATCTTCACTTCGGTTAACGAAAAAATTTCGGTTAACGAATTCCTTACGAATTTTTCCCAACATGCTTTTGTCTGCTTTCGGCTGCTCACCACCTGTAGTATTATTCCGCCAATACAGTAATCGGTTTTAGGGCTTAAATTCGTTACCATTTGAGTAAATATCAAGAAGGTTGGACTATTCAATAATTTTCCAAGTCTTATATTAAATTTCTTAGTCATTTTAACAATTATTTAACATAATTAAAGTACAGGGAACTAGTTTTTAGCGTGCTAAACAGCCACATGACTCACCCAGAATGGCGTCAGTTTGTGTCCCTGCTCAGAAATCCCATTGAAACGATGGCTTCGGTCAACGAAATTTTTGGTTAACGAACGACCTTCTGGAACGAATTGTGTTCGTTAACTGAGGGACCACTGTACTGTGATATACAACTGATAAGAGTGTCCCAAGAATTCCAACAGTACAGAAAGATCTCAATACTTATGGTTTACATTGCTTACTTTTGGGGATTTTGGTGAGAAGAGTTGCAAGATATGGTGATGCAGCATAAAAGTCCAGTATGTTCACCAGCTGGTAATTTACTGTCATAAGGGAACACTGTTCAAGCTGTTTGGCCACTTCAGTAATAAGCTGATCAAATAGTGGTGGAGGTGTCATTCCCTGTTCAACCAAGTGATGTATGAGTTTACAGGTAAGGTCATCCACAGCAGCTTCTTGGCCCAAACCTCTCAAGAGAATTTGGAGAAGCTGGCGGTCTGGGTACTGACCACGGTACAGCTCAGGCTGTTCTAAAGCTGTGGCCAGATTGGTGATAACAGCTCCTTGAACCTGTAATGGTAGAGGTGTCACTGTTGAGAAAATTGATTAAAATAAGAGATATGAGGAAAAGGGCAGACAACAGTGCCCATGACTGTATAGTACCATTGGTGTCTCAGTGCTTCTGTGAGGTAATGTCTTCCTTAGCAAAGCAAGATAAATGGGCTTGAAAAAGTCCTCATAATATTACTAAGATAGTGTACTGTTACTAAGTAAAAGTATGCCATTATATAAAAGAAAGAAAGACAAAAAAAAAAAAAAAACACTGCTATAGCTACTTTAGTAAAAGAATAAGGACCTCCCATGAAATGAACTTGTGCAGGAAAAGCAAAGTTGTGTTACTAAAATACTATAACAAACACGACAGTGCAGTATTTCATTATTAAATTTTGCTCTAGTATTAATCTCAAGTTTTATATACAGCAAAACCTTACAGTGGTGCATAAAGTGCTGGAAAATATTACTTAAGTGAAAGTGTTGTTACTTGGGAAAAGTTACTCAAGTTAAAGTAAAAAGTAGCCTCATTAGCCGCTTGGGCTATCACGTACTGGTTCCAGAATGTAACTGCACCTGCACCAGTGTTAGTTAAGTCTGGTCTTGCATGAGTTTACATTGAGTGTTGTCACAATGCTCTCTGGCAGATTGTCCCAAGAGTTCACAAACCTCACCCCAATAAAGATTTTTGAGCTTGTGGCTTCATCAACCTTAAGCTGCAACCCCAAGTGGGGCAGGCATCCATCAGCTTCATGTATGAACACGTGACTGAATAATGTCCTCTGAGGTGTTTATAAACTACAGTAAGATCTTGCATTTCGCGAGTTAATACAGTATTACCCCACTTTACACGGTTTCACTTTCCACGATTTCTCATTTACGCGGTACCTTGCCAGAACCAGACTTTCACTTTCCGCGGTACATCTACTCATATACGCGGTGAAGTATAATTTTTCTTTTTAATTAGCTCATAAAATTCATACAAATTACCCAGCCAGAATATAATTTACATTGCTGGAATTCTTACAATATGATGATCATTTTGAATATAAACATCATGGATTTTGCATTAGACATACAAATTTTAGATCTAATGTAATAATTTGATTTACACAAAGCAAATATTTTATCTTTTGTGCAAAATATATGAAGTTTACATTCAAAATATTCACTGACCTGCAAGGAATCCAGAAATGTCAATTACATTATCCTAACTTTAGTCTGAGGTATTATTTATTACTAAACGTAAAAATCTAGTGTTTTCACCCAAACATTTCTCTGGTAGGGAGGGAAGGTGGAGGGTGGGGGGAGGGTTGGGACCGACCGACCCAGCTGGTGTGAGTGTGAGGAGGGGGGGGGAGGTAAGGTGGGGTACTTTGATTGACAGATAGTGTCCTTGAAGAATATTTCTTTGTTTATTTACTGAAGATATTTGTTTTAGCTCATAAAATTCATACAAATTACCCGGCCAGAATATAATTTACATTGCTGGAATTCTTACAATATGATGATCATTTTGAATATAAACATCATGGATTTTGCATTAGACATACAAATTTTAGATCTAATGTAATAATTTGGTTTACACAAAGCAAATATTTTATCTTTTGTGCAAAATATATGAAGTTTACATTCAAAAT
The DNA here is from genome assembly GCA_958450375.1 of Homarus gammarus. Taxonomy (NCBI): domain Eukaryota; kingdom Metazoa; phylum Arthropoda; class Malacostraca; order Decapoda; family Nephropidae; genus Homarus; species Homarus gammarus. The sequence goes on from CAUDMG010000372.1 coordinate 132,648, forward strand.
ATTCCCTGGCATGCAAGGAATCCAGAAATATCAATTATATTATCCTAATTTTAGTCTGAGGTATTATTTATTACGAAACGTTAAAATCTAGTGTTTTCACCCAAACATTTCTCAGAGAAGTAGGAGCTAGTGAGCTGGGAAGGGGGGATTTGAGTCCATTATTTGAATGGACATTAACCTGGCGACTGTATTTCTCTTAAATATTAATTGTGTGAGCATACCATCATAAAATTAAGATGTTATTTTTACTACAACATAGGTATTGTGTCGGAAAAAGTGGAGTTTGGGAGTCGGGCCAGTCTCTATTGGAATTAATCCCATATGTTCTGTTGTTCACTTTACGCGGTTTTCACTTTCCGCGGTACCCTGTGGGTTCAATTGACCGTGTAAATCAGGGTACTACTGTAGACTGGAAAAATTGCGCCAAATTCAAATTCGCCAAATGCAAATACATAAACTAATGGGAAAAATAACAATATAGACTGGCCACTCTACATCAACCTCTGATTTTCCCATTTATAGCCTCCAAATGATACAAATTCTGCCTTTATTGACTTGATTGTGCTTTCCGGAAACTAGTTTTTAGGCCTTCCTCACGTAATTTAATCACATGCTGCTTATGCTACATCAACTACCTGGCAAACTGAACTCCCTTATGATAGTCCTGCTTCTACATTTCCTTATTTGGCCGCTTAGGTGGGTCTGTCCCATCCCCACCAGCACCAGTAGGACCCCCAGTAGAGGTAGAGTCCATTATCTTGACTCGGCAAGTGGTAGCACCACCCAAAAAAGCACACAATAACAGCCCGGGTGGTCTCTAGGATGGAGCGGGCTACAACGTGATAGTTGCGTTCTTGTAAATCTCTTTTACGTTCACCACCGGCAATTCGATCACCAGAACGCTTCTTGGAAACATTCTTCTTACCTTGTCTTTCCGTATTCATTGCTAACACAACAAAATTGGAGCAAACAGCGAAAATCACGGAGCAATTGACATAAACCGCGAGATTCAACTGATCATGTGATGTAAACAGAGAGCGCTGATGTAAACCGTAATTAGTCCTCACTGCGAAACATTCTTTTTACTTATTCTTTTCTTACAGTATTTATGGGTAACAGCTAAATTTGAAAAAAATATATTTTTTTACAGAGTACCTCTCAAAAAACACTTCACAAACAAAAGACACGAATCAATTGAACATGTGATGTCAAACGTGAACTGTAAACATTCCATAACCCCGTGCTAAGCTTAAAACGTTGAGGATGGAACCAAAACATTGAGGATGGAATAGCACTATAGCCAACATTCGCATGCAAAAGTTCGTGTTTTACAAACAGCGTTCCCCTATTCATCAACCGCGTTATAATCAATTCGCATTGACAAAACACGCGTTGTAGCAGAAATTACTGTAACTGGTATGAGGGCTATGGCGTCATTCAAGACGGTGGCCAGCATTCAGCTGGCTGGATCTCGCAAAACTCACGATATTTTACGCCAAATATAAGACTTGGTAGTGCTCGCGAAATTAAAAAATGTGAAATATGAGATCTTACTATACTGTAATTGTACTGTTTATGGTAGGAGGGGTTAACAGGAGCAAGTTTAATGATAAAAAAAGTTTCATAAGCTTAAGGTCAAAGACAACAGAGAGCAAGAGGTGAAAAATCATAAATCAAAGACACTTTCATATACTGTACAGTATATGAATGAAAATTAAAGGAGACCATTCTGTACTTAGAAAAAAATTATCAAGGTAATCTTGTTACTATATTTATACAGTGTAGATGCAAAATTCACTGAAAATCAAAATTAATAAAAAATATACTAGGAATATAAGACTGATTCTCAAATCTCATTCTCTGTGTCAGAGCCTGTATCAAGTCAGCTCATCTAATAAGCACACTAAGCCTTTAGGCTGGGCCCTGAGCACCATGCCACTGGTGGTTGGGTGAAGAGCTGTATGATTAGTTGTATCTAATGAGAAGCCGTCTCCTATTAAAGATGCTTTCATGCCAAGTGGTTACCCTTTAGAAACCCAGTACAAAGGAGATGGAAAATACAAGTTTTACTTACTGGGTGTATTTAGTTTTTGATCCCGGTCATAACTTTCGAGCTCTAGTGCCCGGAGTTAGAGGTAAAGACTTCCTGGCTATATGGAGGAATTATGTCTAAGCTTAAATACACATTTTTACAATTCACAGGTATCCCACAGTAACTACACTGTACTGTGCTCCTGGTAAATTAAGTCTATAAACAGTATATCATCCAGGACAAAAGAGAAAACATCTGTGCCAAACAAAAAAAAATTAAAGATATAGAAATCATGAAAATAAATTGAATTAGGTGTTTGCAGGTTGGCAAGCATTCCCACCTGTTTGAGTACATGGGCTAGAGGTCTTTCTCGCGCAGCCCAGCATCGCCAGTACACCTCACTCAGGTACATCACCACTTCCACTCTCCCAGCCTCCTCTCTTCCCTCATCTCCTGGGCCAACCAGGTGAGCGTCTGGAGTCTCCAGAAGCAATCGCTCAAACAGCAGAAATTGGAGAGTGTCAATGGTGAGCATGTCAGAGTCTGCAAGCAGCACCCGAGGGAAGGCATGAGGCCCCGGTCTGGTGGTCACCAACAACATATCCTCAAGGAAGGCTGTTGTTTTCTCCTCACAACCATTATCTGGACTGTAATGTATGGTTCTTTTTACTTTCACAACAACAACTATGAACCCTTAAAGCCCAGACGATGTAAGACCTGCCAGACCCACGTGGGCATATTTCAGCCAAAAAACATATGTTGAACTGCCACATTCATTGTTACTTGTAATAAAATTATAAAAGTTGTCAAAAAAATCATTTCAATCTGTACTCTAATGTAGCTTACAAAAAAATAAAATATAATATATATATATAGAACAAGGAAATGAAGAGCATGGGTGTATATATGTGAGAAGTGATTGTGTGTTGAGGCAGTTATAGCCAAGGCCTTGGCTATAATTATGTGGCCAACTCACCAGCCCAACTGCCTCGTAAATTGTTTTTTGTAATGAAACTATAAAAGTTGTGGAAAAATCATTACAGTACTTTAATGTGGCTTAGAAATGTGGAAAATCTAGTATAAAACTATAAAATTAGAAAAACGATGAGCATATTTGGGAAGTGAGTGTGTGTTGAGGCGGTAGGTTACTAGGCTATTACTGCGTGGCTGTGAGCCCTCCTGATGTATTGTCACGGTACATACACAGCTAGAGCAGCAGTCACACATGGGTGAGTTAGCTGGTCGAGTGCCTGAACTGTGTCCGTCACTCAGAGAATGGTTTGGCTGTGGAAGGAGTTATTATTTTTTCCACAAAATATGTGCTATTGTTTTTTTATGATATGCTATGTATCGATTTTATTGTTAATCATAGCAATAGATATGGCAGCTATAAATTACTGAACAGAGCTTGAAGGATGTACATCCACCACGATAGTTGGCAGGTAACTGACCATGAGGCACAAGTCTGAGACAAAGATTACAGGTGAGTTGCGTTGCCAATTATACAAATATCCATTACAAAGTATTTTGTCCCAACTGAACATTCAAAATATGCCGTGAAAATTAAGAATGTTGAGGAACGTCACTTAGGGTCGCAATAGCTGAATGTAGAGGAACATCACCCGGGCTTTAATGGTTAAACAAAATTCAATTGATAATAAAAAAACCAAAATGATTAAAGAGAAATATAATTCATTTTACATGTCTGTCAGACAGGCCAGAAACGTATCCCAATGAAACCCACGTTAAAAGGCTCACGATTAATGTGTGTTGCAAGCCTTTTAACATGGGATTCATTGGGATACATTCCTAGCCTGTTTGACACAGACATTTAACAAAGAAAAAACGATCCTACACTAAACAAATACAGTACTGTAAATTCATAAAACTTAACAACTCACCACATTAATAATAACAAGCCTGATCAGCATCACATGTTCCCTTCGAGGCTAAAGGACTCTTGCTGCTGAGGCAGGAGACTTAGCAGGATGCTTGCTAGCAGGGGTGGATCCAGGAATATCAAATGGGGGGGGGGGGGGGTCCATGAAGTTGTGGGTGAGAGAGCATGGCAAGCACAGCAAGCCCACCCAGCTGGGGGGCTTTGGGAGGTTTGCTGTACACCCCCCCCCCCACCCCCGGATTTTTTTTAAATCTGACGAATATCATGGACATTTTGAGGCCATTTTGAGACTATGTGCACTTAACATCAGGAGAAATTCTGAGGGCAATAGTAATTACTTTTTAATCTACAAAAATGCCTGAATACAATACTGCATTAAAGAAACAGTAATGGAATTTTCTGATGAAAAGGGGGGTCCACACCCCCATGAACCCCCCTGGATCAACCCCTGGCTAGCCATTTTCAAAGTTACTGCGATCCACTAATCGCTTCACAGTCACCAAAACAGGGCAAAATCTGAACGATAATGTTTTCCTCTCACCAATAACAAGAAAGTATCATAGCATTCATAAGGTTATGCAAAGATTAATAATGATAATGTTGTTATATTAGTCAGGGTAGATGCAATCATGTTGAAACAAAATGTGGGAGTGTAATTTACATGGTGGCCGTGAGGCGGCATGCAGGTAGGTGAAGCTGCAGGCAACACTTTAATGCAGGAACGAATATATAATACCATAGCTAACGGTATGGACAAACCTCATCACACTGTCTCTCACAATGGCCAAGAAATTGCACTTGTCATGTTGTCTCTTACTCAAGGGTATATAACAATAAGTTTCTCGAAAATCATTCAAATCTTGACCATCAAGAGACAAAGTGACGAGACATATTTTGTCCGCACAATTAACTTTGGTTAAAGCAAAACACTCCCCTTAACCACCCGTGGACTGCCCACATTGTACGCCCAAGCCAAGAACATGTTACCCAGTATCTGAGCAGAAAAAAAAGGGTAAATTCTGAAAGCCAAGATACAGTACAGCTAGACCCCGACTTACGACGGGGTTAGGGACCCAAATCCAGGTGGTAAGTCCGAAATAGATAAAAAAAAAAAAATAATAATAATAATAATAAAAAATCTACAATGAAATACAGTACAGTAAAAGTAATAAATAATGAGGAATGGATACAGTACAGTGAAAGTAATAAATAATAAGGAATGGATACAGTGTGACTGAGCACTTACCTTTAATGTTGTCAGCTGAATGCAAATGGGGCCCCATAATTTTCTAATTATACATGGAGACTACATTAACTGGAAACGTTTCGGTATAGAAAATGCGTGCGTCATTTGGGGAAAAAAAAAATAAAAAAATAATAAAAAATCTGCAGCAGTCGTAAGTCGGGGTCTAGCTGTATATCATATTTCTACCCTTTTACTTGATGGGCCTTTCATAAAATTTAGACATACACATTCTATAGCCTTCCACCTATTCTATATTAAAGAATGGAATATTCGAAACCTGTTGCTGCACCTAAATTCACTTAGTTGTACCAAATTTAAATTCTGTACCATACCATACCTTCCAGGAATGTCATGGAGAGGTTCTGGGTCAGTGTCTTGGTGCTGCTTGCTGAACTGTTCTGCATCCTTCACTGAGCAGAACAATGCAGCAAAAGGATTATTCTGTAGTTTCTCCGACATCTTATGAATCTGTGGAATATATTTTACTGTACATTAGTTATTCTTATTTGTTTCCCCCAAATTTAGTAAACTGCAGAAACAATTTCCTTCCTTGTCTATATTGATGTAATATGCCTCTACATTCTTACTTTCATATTTTCAATTAAAATGAAGTTATTGGACTTCACTTTATAATTGTACTTAACTTCTGAGCTGATAATATCATGCACTAGTCTGGATTTGTAAGTGATTTACAAATTCTAAAACTTTCTGATATCCTGGTTAGTGGTGTAAAGAGGTTGAATCTCTTCAGTCTGGCACCTCAGGACCAGATCAGAGAATTTTCTGAACCACAGGTGGTCAATAAATTACTGTACCAAAAATGATACAAGTTTGTGTACATGCAGCCTAAGGAACGCTGGCTGTGCTGTCTGGCCTTAACACTCGCCATAGCAACACAGCCCATCTGGGGCATCCCCACGCCACTCCCCCTTTCCTTGCTCAGCATGCTAACTCCTGCACATGAAGAAATATGTACAGTATTCCCTTTATTTTTTTTCACCTTATGATAATTATTTTTTATTATATTTGTTTACACATTTTGTACAAAGGATTGTGTGACTCTTCCTAGCCCCCGTGTTGCCAACCAGTGTTAAGGACATATTTATGCACGATGCAGTTTGTAAGAGTAGAATTACTTTTTATTTGTTTTTTAAATGTTCCCGCATATGCCCGTGTAGGGGGGGGGGGTGCCGACCATAGCCCGAAGCCCAGAGGTTAATATGCCGGGGGTCCTGGGGGCTAGGAAGTTAGGTTCGCTAGGTCAGGTTCAGTTAGGTTCTGTGCATTGTCGATTCCATTTTTGGTTTTAGTAACGCGCAAATAACGTCTCCAGAAATTTTGGTTTAATTCTATCAAGTTTTTCTACTGTTAACTGTGATCTCCACTTTACCCCAGAATATCTACCAGAACTGGGAATGTACTGGCTCCAGAATGGGTAAAGGTGGAGGAGACGGTTCGCACCAGAACTCGTTTATAGTATACTGTACATTCATATTTTCCACTGATATACTTTGTATGATATTAGGTAATAAAATTGATACGTTTTATTTTCATTATAATATTTTTTCTATTTATGATCATAAATCATCTGTATTGGGCAGGGTATGAGGGATGAGGAAAATTTGGGGGTAAAAACACAGCAAAAATTGACCATATGACACTCAAAAAAATTCTCAATGCGCTTTGCACGAGAAGAAACAAAATTTTTACCATAAATATTCTGCCAAAAATTCTGGTCTGTTGTCATCCGATTGTAAATAAATATATTCAGATTCCGGTTGTACTTAAATGGTCCAAAAATGACGGAGCGTCAGATCAGGGATTTTGCTACATTTATTATAGGCTTGAATACCCTTTTTTTTAGCCACCACCATCCATATACAGTAATATGTTCTTAGACCTATTCATTTTATAATTGATGTTGATCATATTGTTGGAATTGAAACCAAATTATGGGTTTTATTCATTTCCAATACCGTTTGAGTCACATTGGATTCAAAGAGATCTTTATGTTTATATACTTGTACTGTACTACTGTACTTATTGTTCTACCTCAAAGAGGAGGACTGAAGGAGAACCCATATCGTTTTTCGATGGTGTTGTATGAAGTTGATTTTGGCATCGTATCACAAGTTATCTGTGCTTGTGGAGGATGAAAACCATCTCATAGAGAACACCTGTCAACATTGACTAGTTGGCAAGACATGCAAGAGTTCAAAATGCGGCAGAGCAGTGAAGATGAAATGTGTGTTTCAGTGCTCTCATAGCCACAAAAAATGTAAAATTACACCATGCTGCTTCTAGATAGTTGCAGCCCATTGGTACCAAATATCAAAGTAAGTTCTTTGTGCTTAATATGCCGGGGGTCCACCCACAGGCTCGGAAGTTAGGTGATCCTGGAGCAGATGGCTAACACCATAATGTATTGTTTAATTTCATTACTATTTTTCTAAAGATGTTCTTTGGATGATAGTAAGTAATAAAAGTGATACGGCAATGCACAAAACCTAATGGAACCTGACCTAACAAACCAAAGAAACCTACCTAACCCTATCTAACTTTCGAGCTGGGGAACCCCTCTGGACCCCTGCCATATTATACAGAAAGTACTTACAGTATTTTGATATCTGATACCAATGTAAGCAACTTTGTTGAGGCATCATTGTGTAATTTGACATCTTTTGTGGTCATGAGAGTACTCTCAGACCAAGTGGGTCAGTTATAAACAAACAGACGAAAACTCGAAAGGTTTTTCATAGGAGTATTTGTTAACTAATTTCTTCATGTACAAAGCACGTAGACATCATTTTAGTGTGATATTATCAGTTTTCACCATGTTTTACAGCACAATTTCCCTCGTCCTCCATTGTTTGCCCACCACAGGTGATCTGTGACCATAGAAACCCCCCCCCCCCAAATATATATATATATATAATGAAAAAAGAAAATGTTGATAAAATATGACTTAAAGATGATTATATTATCATTACACATTACAGTATAATATACGTAAGGTAATTATAACATAGGCCGACTTACGACCAGATCAACTTACGACCGGTCGGCCGTAACCAATCTAGGTCGTAAGTCGACGACTACCTGTATATATATATATATATATATATATATATATATATATATATATATATATATATATATATATATATATATATATATATATATATATATATACACAGTATAGTCTGCATTTACACGGTCAATTGAACCCGTGGAGGTCCGCGTAAACCAAAAAACGCATAAATGAAATAACAGAACATATGGGATTAATTGAAATAGAGACTGGGCCAACCCCCAAACTCCACTTTTTCCGACACAATACCTACGTTGTAGTAAAAATAACATCTTAATTTTATGATGGTATGCACACACAATTAATAATTAAGAGAAATATCAATTATATTAGGTTTTTTAACACTTACGTTAGTAGAAAAGCTGGGTCGGCACACGTGGATGGCGGCTGGTTCCGAGGCAGAGGGCAGATTAGTTGCCCTCCGGTGAATCACTTTCACTACTCGCAGAGGTTTGCAAGGCCTCCCAGACAAACCTCTCAAAGTCCATATCCTCACTGTCAATATCACTATCACTGACTTGGGTTGGCTGTGGTTGTGGTGGGTTGCGGGCGAGGAAGTCCTCAATACTACATTGACGACTAGCATTGATGTTGTCGAGATAGATCTGGATATACGGCTCCATAACTTTCGTCACATGGTTATTAGACGCTTCATACCGATGCTTGTCTGGGTCGTTGTCAAGGATGAGCTTAATTTTCTCCCCCAACTCGATGATTTCATTCACACAATCATGGCTTGGTCCAGCTAATTCAATGTTTTTCTCTGGTGGTGGGAGTTCCGCGGAAGCCATTGTGAGTTGTGAGGGGAATAGTGGGCACAAGAGAGAACTGTATACGCGGACTGATAACAATGAGACAGGCCCTGCTAGGTCAGCGACTTCTACCCACTGGTGGTAGGGCACGTCATGTTACATTAGACCAATCACAGCTAGCGGCGGAGGGAATGCGTGGGTGGTTGGATGCGTGACCCAATCACAGTCTGACACGCCATATGACATCAGCGATAACATAAGAGCAGCCGAATGCGCACCACTCACCGCGCAGCTTCCAGTGTATGGTCGAGAATGGACTGCTTGAATAAAAAATGGCGTGGAGTCAGCCGCTCTCCGCGTAAATGACCAAATTTACCGAATAATTAAAGAATTTACATTCTGGCAAGGCACAGCGTAAATGACAAAACGCGTAAACAAAATCCACGTAAATGCAGACTATACTGTGTGTGTGTATATATATATATATATAATAAAATGAAAAATCTGTCGCTTATTTTAACACTCTTAGGGTTTTCGGACACAAAAAACAACCAAACCTAACCTAAACTTAAATTCCGACGAAAATATCATACAAGAAAAATGTCACCCACACACAACGCTTCCGTGACGCCTGCTGGACCACCACTCCACGACCCCCTGACGGAGACACGATGATCCTCCCCATACTGGCCAGATAGTATGTAAATAACATTGAATATGTGTTAAAGGAATATCCTTCCTTCCTTAGGCTTTAGTAAGCCCCTTTATAATACTTATACTGTATATACTTGTCACACTTGCCATATGCTTCTGGTGTTATTGTACAGGAGTACCTAGTGACAGCACTAGGATCCCGCTTCCTCTATCAAGGAATAAACAACTGAAATTGAAATTTAATTGAAAAATGTCTTAGAGTTGTCTAAACATTCGAAAAAACATTTCTAACGCCAAGTGATAGAACGGTACACTAATATAAAAAGACCATCAAATGTTGAATTAACAAAATCTCCAAAACTTCCAATTAGTGACACAATGAAAATAATGAATTGTTCCCATATATAACAATGAATATATAAACCAGCCTTTCCTTAACCTATTGCTGTAAATATTACATAAGCTTTAATTTCGAATATATAAGACCTCAATACATGATTTACTAACTTACATTAGAAAAATATTGGCACATACGCAAATATACTTTGTAAATGATGCCCAAAGAGTAGAAGAGGTTCAGTAGCTGCGTGAGATTTTCATTTTCCCAAATGGCTTGTTGTTGTGCGTGACGTGTCGTCTGTTCTCAGCTGATTCTCGTTGCGTCCAACACAAAAACGATCTAAATTTATCGAAATACAAATACTCTGCAAAGGAGAGATATCAAAATTTTAAGGGTGAGTTTAACTCACTACAATTAAATAGTAATAATAAATCAAATTTAAGAAAAAGATCTATCATCACAAGAACCGTTATTCCATAAAGGTACAGCGGTTTTATATACAGACTTTGAAGCCCACTATCCTAGCTTTGAAGCGGCCACACTCTGGCCACTTTCCTCCCAACATGTTTTGAAAACACGACCCGGCGCATCTGCCCAGCGCAACGAAAACAACAACAAAAAGTCTCGACAAGGTTCGCCATGGATCCCGTCATTACAGTTGATGCCTTGCAGGATTGTGCTATAGTTCTTCAATTGATGAAGCAAATGGGGCGTCTGCAAAAGTTAAAGAAAAGTCAAATGGGTGCGACGTGAAGTTTCTTTAAAAGTGGCGGCGGCTGGCTGGTCAAAGAAGACCCTGGATAATGATTTAATAATACTGTTATGCCTAGGCCGAAAATGAGTTCCAGAGGCAGGTTGCAAGCGAGGTCAAGTCAAACCCAAAGGCGTTTTACCGCCATGCAAAGTCGAAATTAAAAACGCGAATATGAATATTGGACCTGAGGCTTGAAGATGGTAGTAACGCAGATTCTGACCAAGGCAAAGCTGAGGCATTGAACAGTTTCTTTTCCTCGGCGTTCACAAGAGAGGATACGATTATTCATCCTGCGTTTGAGGACGGACCCACATTGTGTTCACAGAAGAGGTTATAAAAAATAAACTGTCAAAGCTAAGGGTCCATAAGAGTCCCGGCCCTGACATGATGCATTCCAGGGTGCGAAGAGAGTTGTGCAACGAACTTGCTGAGCCCCTGAAGATCGTGTTCTGTAAATGCCTAGATGAGCAAAACGTCCCCAGTGATTGAAAAATGGCTTATGTGAGTTCTATCTTCAAGAAGGGCGATCGTCACTCCGCAAATAACTGTAGACCGGTGAGCCTGACCAGCATAATATGTAAATTATTTGAGACCATTATAAGAGATGCCATGATAGAACATCTACTACGAAACAACCCTGTAAAGGATTATCAACACGGTTCTTTGCCGGGGCGCTCCTGCTTAACACAATTACTCAAGGTACTGGATATTTGGACCCAAATTCTGGAACAGGGTGGTAATATCGACAATAAATACCTAGATTTTGCGACGGCTTTCGACAGTGTACCCCATGAAAGGCTGAAAATTAAACTGAAAGGGTAAGGGATTCGGGGAAATGTCCCAGCGTGGATCGGAGACTTTCTCCATGACTGCAAGTAGTGTGTGGTGAATAATGGCACGAAATCATCATGTGTACCATTCACGAGCGAGGTACCATACGGCAGTGTATTGGGCCCGCTGTTCTTTGTTTGCTTCATAAATGACATGCCCAACGCTGTACATTCCTCCTTACAAATGTTTGTGGATGACGCCAAGCTATTTCGGGAAATTAAGAACCAAGCAGACTGTGAAGAGCTGCAGAAGGATCTCTGTGAGCTTCAAGAATGTTCGAAGAAATGGCTGCTAAGGTTCAATGTCACGAGGTGTAAGAGGCTGTACCTGGGACGTACCAACGGTAAGGAGGCGTATCATATGTCCCAACGGGACGAAGAAACTGCATTAATTGACTGAATGTGAAAAGGACCAAGGTGTGTACTGTATGTCGACAATGAGCTGAAGTCCTCGGGCCGTTGTGTGAAGGTGAATCAGGCAACTAAATTATTAGGTCTTTTAAGAAGGTCGTTCAGATATCCCTCTCAACGATCTTCAAGAGTGAAGTGCATCCCCATCTGGAGTACTGTCCCCTTTCTGGTCCCCGAGATATACTAAGGACTGTCAGTTGATTGAAAATGTCCAAAGGGCCACCAGACTGGTGCCAGCACTACGACACCTCACCTACCCTGAGAGATTAGAGAGCCTGAAATTGCCTAGCTTATACGACAGACGGGCAAGGGGGGACCTAATTGAGGTGTATAAACATCTCAAAGGGCACGACTCAGTCGAGTGCCCTTACCTGGAGCTGGCGGACGCTCACCCCACAAGGGGTCACAGCTCAAGGTTGAAGAAGCCGCATGCCCAGAAAACTGTGAGGGGTAACTTTTTCGGAGTGAAAGTTGTGAACTCTTGGAACAATCTACCAGAAAGTGTTGTGTCGGCACCGAGTGTGAGCTCTTTCAAGACTAAACTTGACCAAAAGTGGAGCAGGTTCAGGTACATTCAGGAGCCGGTGCATGCCCAGTACTTGCCAACAGTGCATAACAGAGACATCACCAATCGCCCAAGCGGCTAACGAGCCGATCATTTGGTGAAGAGGGTAAAAGTAAAAGTATAATATTTGTAAACTAGGTGTTTTGATTATTTTCTATCCCAAGCAACAGTTAATTTGACAAGTTTAGGAAGATTTTTGTATATGTATTGATGTATTACTTATATACGAATATTCTAGAATGTATTGCATTATTTGTGTTATGATTTACTTATTATTGTAAGCCTAGGATGTTCGAGAGGCGTCTGATGATGAGGTACAGTATATAAGCGGCAGCGTGCAGCCGAGTCCCGGCAAGGTGGATAGCCCACCTGCTATCAAATCTCCTCCTTCATTTCCCACTTCCTAACTTACCTTCCTCCTACACCGTCTTCCATCTTCAGAGCAAATGGCCTTCTTCTCTCCATCTCATCAAATCATCACTGTCAGTCGATCGTTTCTGCTCAGATTGTCAAGATCAAGCCTAGTAGGACAACTGAAGATAATTGTTGTGCAAGTATTGTGGAATTGTTGTGATCAATATAAAGTGAAAAGACTAAGGAATTGTACACTGGTAGTGTGCTGACTATACACATAAGTGAGAAGTCCAGCTGTGAAGCCATTACCCTGTGAACACTGTTGTGATGAATTAGTGACTATTACTTTTATCCTCTTCACCACTGATCGGCTTGTTAGTACTGGTGGAAATCTACCTGCCAGTTGTTTGTCTGTACTCTACCGATCGTCGGAGAATTATAGGAGACTGCCAGTGGTAATTCGACGACACTTTTGAGATATCTACTGCTTCTGTACATACAACCGTGACCGCTGGTAACCAGTGGTGGAAGCTGGGTAAGCAGTGAAAGGAGGGCTGTAATAACACTAAAGAAGTTTTAAGGTGACAAATAAATAGAAATATGTCACCGTTTATATGCTATATTTTACAATTTTATTGTTTCACGATTTATTTCAATTTTTATTTAAAATTATATGAAGCTCATTTGAGCACTAATCTGGTCAGCAAAGTTCCCCGCCAAACCGTTGTCCATTTCTCGCAATAGCCGAAATCCCAAGATCAAATCCAGAGCCTCCAGGAATACAAGTGTCATGGTCACATTGACTGCTAATCTGTTGTAAATCTGATGATTCTTATTATACTTCACGCCTGCAAAACATGTGGATACCGGTTAGGTATCCCGAGGAAGAAACGCGTTTTTCCCTCCCCAAAGGTTTACACCAAGGATCCCACCACTGCCGCCATTTATAAGAGCTTTGGACTCGTATAACAACTTTTACTTTAATACTCTGACCTGAGGTAGCGTGACACGAGAGGAAGGCCTATGGGTACATGTAATTATAGTATCAAGCATTAGGAAGAGAACAATGGTGAATACTATAGGTGAATAATAGACCCAACATACAAATACAATGTTTATTAAAAGACAAAAAGGTTATAGAAAAGACGTTATATGCACCAAAATAGGAAATCCTGGTACCATGCCCTCAGGCTCAATTTACTTACACCACGACTGGGTGTACACACACAATAACAGACATAAACTCTCACAGCACCTTAGTACCATTAAAACCAGTGGCACTTGCCAGTACAACACTCAACACCCCAGGGGTAATACTCAAGTGGCCGCCATGGGAGTCTCATCACCACGTGGCACCTTCCAACAAACTCCGATGATTCCGGTGGAATCACACAGCCACCAAAATAGCAACTACTGAGCTATTGACTCATCCACCAATGATGGGGGCTGGTAGTTGTTGTGGGGCTTGATGATCCGGGGTCACTACGTGGGCAGAGCGTTAGGGGAAGCCTGGACAGCTATGGGGCCCATAGGTGGTGGTGGAGCTTCTGACAGTCGAGATTTACGGAGATAACAGATTCTACTGGTCTACAGACATCTCCCCAGACTAGTGGATGCGTCATCCACGCTACAGACAGCCTAGGCTCCGAAGGGACCTGTGGAGGGAGGATCGTGGCGCTTACTCCTGTTGATAACGAACATCAACGTTTCAAAGGGACGTTAAGGACGTAAAAATACATCACTCAAAGCACATCAACTACTTTACTGTAACACACAATCAAACTATTAATTAGGTCAAATCACTTATAATGGCGAATTACACGGAGAAGGTGGAATGACCTATCTGTGGAGGGAGGATCGTGGCGCTTACTGACCGTTTGAAAACGAACCGCCAACCTCCACCCCACGCCAGGTCACGGATTCCACCTACTTAACATTGTAATAATAATAATAAAGAACTATAAAGAAATACACAAATTAAAAAACAAAATCAATTGTGAGAAATACTACATGTACACTGTACAGTATGTTGTGTTGTCAAGTAAGAGAAACAATTGAGACCCTGCAATTGTGTGTAAATGAGGCAGAAAGTCAGATCAGCAACCTAGGACTTGGTCACAATTTTCGTGATGCCATATAGCAGCAGGATCTACCATTAGACAACACATTATGCTTCCACTATCTTCCCAGGCGGTAGTACATGGAGAACAAGTTAAAAATGGTTTCAACAATTTTTCAAAAGACATAAATAAATAACAAGAATTAAAATTTGAGAGAAGCCAAAAGAAAATTGCAAAGTAACCAAAGTAAACTGAGGTTTTGAAGAAAAAGGTGTGAAGGTGTGACAAGAAACTAAAAGTACTAACAATCAAAATCCACAAAACAATCGGAAATTGTGTTTGTTACCTGAAAGTGTATATGTTGGGCTCAGAAAACGAAGTGACCACAACGCGTTGTGGTTGTTTGGAAAATAACCAGAAGCAAGATTTTTGGCATAGGTTAGGTTGGGTTAGTGTAAAATCCAAACACAAAATTTCGCTTTCTGGTTATTTTGAAAATAATCACAACGCGTTGTGGTCACCTTTCGTTTTCTGAGCCCAACATATATATATATATATATATATATATATATATATATATATATATGCAAACTTCTGTGCGATTTAATTGTAATTCCAATTAAAGATATTAAAATTCGCCTTAATCTTAATTAATACACCGTACAACATACTCTATATTATAGAGTAGTTTAGGTTATATTTACGGTTGACCAATATAGTACATTTATGATACATTTTTATTGCGTATACGTATTGTTACCATTCTACTTATAGGTAATAGGTCAGTGTGATGTTTAAATTGTATTAGCAACAGAAAATGGCACTTGCTGTGGAAGGAAATTAATCGCATTGGAAAACACATCTGTTATGTTACGTCGGTTAGAAAACGAATGACAAGAATGAAATGAGAGCTTAACTTTTTAGGGTGTTACAGACGTGTTTTGTCATTGGCAGAAGAATATAAGTTATTAACTACAGCCGTCAGCGCGATGTTTGGTGAGACACTGACACTATCACATTCCATTCATCACCCTGTCTTTAATGGCAGACTTGCGGCATGAATAACCTTCAAAAGATGGGCAAAAGGGAATGAATCGCGTCCACTTCTTTCTGAAACGCAAGAAGTAATTTATTAAGTATCATACTTTGTCTTTGTCGAATAACTAAGAAGTTAGCCTTTCATACTGCTCTCAATCAAGTGATTACAACATAATCTTTGCTGGATTATTAGAAAATTTTCCTAATACATTCTTACTTATATGTTTAGGTGCAGAACAATAATGAGGAATTTATCTACACACAATGGCTACAGACAGATAAGGTTACGTTAACAGCATTGGGGTCTCATTGGTCAATGTTTTCTTTGCCTTTTCCAAAACTATCTACTCTACTTCCCCCTCATCATAAGTTATCTGGGCGTAATGTTTTAAAAACAAATATCAACTAACCTCTTAATGATATTGGTCCCGAAAGGCAGGTCGTAGCAGGAGGAGGTGACTCTGGCTGCCTCCTGCTTCTCCTCCTCCATCTTCATGGCCACGCCCTTCCACTTCAACAAGCCCCTCTCTTCGTCAGTACCTTAAAGGAAAGATGCAGCTGAGAGTGAGAACATCTTTGCAAGTGTATAAATCATATGCTATGTATTTATGAAAATATCAAATTTAAATTACTTACGTTTGATATATCTTTTACACACAAAACTTCTTCAGCAAGATAATGTATACTTAGAGAGTTTTATACATTAACGTTGTGGGGTACGGGTTGTTTGTTCACACTCAGGATGGGATGGAGGAAGGAAACTCACAATGTGCTCTCTGTATACATATTGTATTGGATGTACAGTGCAGCTTGGTGCTGGGAAGTGGCAGCGTGGTTACAAGCGTGATGTAGAGAGAGCTGGTTGGTGAGGGTGCTCAGAGGAGGACAGCTTGTTGGTCGCCATGCTCGCCGGCGGGAGCGAGGGCCACCAGGCAGCGGCGGAGGAGGTGGTGTTGCTTGCTGCGGCTGTAGCTAGAAGAAGAGGTAGGTCACCACGAGGTCAGGTCTTATATAGCAGAGGTAAGCGTGGATTAATAGTTGACCTCCGCTCCGTGGGCGGCGCTGGTTGACCTAGACCACGAGGCATACACTGTGGAATTCGCGGGGTCGGCTACTCAGCGACAAACAGCGTTTGTAGGGGAGAAATCCACTACAGTACTCCCTCCTTCCCTCCAGGCGGTGTAGGAGACTTTTTGTCTGCAGGGTTGCATGCCACATGCGAGGCAGAACGGGCGGTGCATGCCACATGCGAGGCAGAACGGGCGGTGCATGCCACATGCGAGGCAGAACGGGCGGTGCATGCCACATGTGAGCCATAACGGCGATGGCGTGGATGAGCCGGCCGCTAGAGGAGACAACTGTCTAGAAACACAATATCTGTGGGAGTAGAGAGGGAGAAAAAGGGTGTGTGGAGGCGATGAATGTTGTGCTTCCCTCACGGCAGGTACAGAGTCGTCAGATGCGCCTGCTGGGGTGTGTGGGCCTGGGTCAGGAGCAGGGGCTGCGTCAGCAGAAGTGGATGAGGGCTCGTGACAGCAGCTGGGTCCACGACAGCAGCAGGGTGCAGGACAGTAGCAGGGAGTACCTGAGGGAGAAAAGAGGGGTGTGTGGGTCCGCACTCAGGCGCATGGGCCACGTCGGAAGCAGGAGCTGCATCAGGAGGAGCGGCAGGGGGTACTGCTGGGCTGGGGGCGGCGTCTGAGGCAGGACGGGTGTGCTGGGGTTGGTAGGACGTGGTGCTTGGGGCAGGAAGGGGAGCGGCTGTCTGCTTAGAGTCACAGAGCTGCTCTAGGGTGTCTAACCTGCGGTGTAGAGACAGTAGCTGTAGAGCCGATGAGAATTGCTTCTGTGTGGATAAGCCAGTCTTCCATGTTGCTTGAAGACTGAGAGAGTGATCAGTTTCTCCTCCATCCTGTGTGAGTGCGAATCTCCGGGGGTCACCATTTGTGGGGTATGGGTTGTCTGGGTTCACACTCAGGATGGGATGGAGGAAGGAAACTCACAATGTGCTCTCTGTATACATATTGTATTGGATGTACAGTGCAGCTTGGTGCTGGGAAGTGGCAGCGTGGTTACAAGCGTGATGTAGAGAGAGCTGGTTGGTGAGGGAGCTCAGAGGAGGACAGCTTGTGGGTCGCCATGTTTGCCGGCGGGAGCGAGGGCCGCCAGGCAGCGGCGGAGGGGGTGGTGTTGCTTGCTGCGGCTGTAGCTAGAAGAAGAGATAGGTCACCACGAGGTCAGGTCTTATATAGCGGAGGTAGGCGTGGCTTAATAGTTGACCTCCGCTCCGTGGGCGGCGCTGGTTGACCTAGACCACGAGGCATACACTAGGGAATTTGCGGGGTCCGCTCCTCAGCGACAAACAGCGTTTGTAGGGGAGAAATCCACTACAACGTCACCTGCAGTCGCTAAACTATAATTTCTTTTAGGCTGTGTTTTTCAGTCTAATGCTTTCCTTTTATTTGTTCAATCGACTGACAACTCATTTCTCTCATTTTAAATGTACCGGAAATCCCTTGTCGCATATATAACCGCAAATAATTTTTCTTCCTGGTCTACAGTACGCTCGTAAGTGTAAACGTGATCATAATTATAAATATAAATGACTCGTAATTTCACATGTCTGTATTTACTTTTACTTTTAAGATAAATGTGCGAAACAAAAACTGAGATTTATATGATAAGCTTACAGGCAAAACAAGAAGATTATTAGTAAATCCACAAAAGATGCAGATCAGCTCTCCAGTAACACAAAGACCAGGAGAACTCCGTAGTTGGATCATACTCCATAAATTCATTACGTAGGGATGTGACTGACGTCACACTCCTAACTTTACTTTACACCGTTTAACTTTTAAAGCTTCATGTCTCGAAAAAAAATAATTAACCATTTCTAAGTAATGGCTAATGCAGTCAATGGCAAATACATGTTTTCTCTTATTCTTCCTCCATTTCATTCCTTCCTTTCTAATGAGTCAAAAGCAACAAATACAATACATTACTAAAGGGGCATCTCAGCCGTCCACTTGGGTCACTTGTACTGGGCCTCAGGACTCGAGGCCTATCAGGTTAGGGTACATTTGACCAGTTAATCGTATTATCTACGAACTCACTCACCTGAGATGGTGTTGTCGAGAACCAGGCCCAAGAAGCCGCCCAGGAACATGGGAGTCTGGAGGAGGACGAGGAGCGTCTGGTCAAGTAGCGGCGCCCCCGTCTGTATGTATGACGGGTTTGCCTCCAGCCACTGTGGACGACATTATTCATGTTACCTTTTTGTGTGGTAAGGTGCTGACACTGCTGACACTAAGGCTTAATTATTTGGTATTAACTATGTATCTACTGCCGACACTGAAGCCCACATACAGTGCTGATAGTGGAGCTTAACCCGTAGTTACTGACCGAGTATCTGGGAACGCATAAAATAATCGTATGAAGTAAATAACTAAAAGTCTTACTCTTTGATAGAACTTGTTTATATGCTAAGCATATATTATTTTAGCCAAGCCGTGTTAATGTGGCGAGCTGAAGAAGACGACACGGTGATGTGATACCTGCGTCTTGTCGACATCAAGTATATACTGTAGACCTTGGGTAGGAATAAGCTACCGGTGGTAGGAGTTGTGTTCATGAATACAGCTCAAAGATTTAACGATAAGTTGCTGATAGTCTTGTAATGTTGGTCACATTTCTTATACAATGTTGATCAAGGTCTAAGGATGTACCATGGTGCTGAAGACAGATAGGTGGAGTTGTATTGATGACCGCTTTGATGGTGGTGACGGTGGGAGTATCATTACCCAAAATAATGACGACTAAGAATATGACCAGATATTTACACACTTTACTCGACTTATGCAATACATACTAATTAAAGAACTTATAACTCAGTGGTTAATACTATATGTTGCACTCATCATGTACCAGTTAAAATACGGTTAAATATCATTAATTGTAAGTTACATACGAGACATGAACCACAAATGTAACAAGTGATGATAGCGATTATATTCAAGCATTTTTTACCATACATACATACATACATACATACATACATACCACCATACATACACCATCTGTGAGGGAATTACTATACCACGTGAGGCCCCTCATAACACCATCTGCGAGGGAATTACTACACCACGCCAGGTCCCTCATAACACCATCTGAGGGAACTACTACGCCACGTGAGTTCCTCCTAACACCATCTGGGAAGGAGTTACTACACTACGAGTTTGCTGTTCAACACCTACATTAATCTGTATGTTCACTGTATGTTCCTTTACCTTTCTCTAATGAAGGCTTTTGTTAAACCACCATTGTATGTAATAAGTCATTTATGTCCAATGTATATTTTCAGCCTTCGGGCTGCAGAATTTTTTCAATAAACCGTTAATTATTATTATTATTATTATTATTATTATTATTATTATTATTATTATTATACATACCTCCATCACATTAATTAGATTTAGGTATATACTACTAACGTAATAGGAAAATAACAGTCAATACCCCAGGAATATATATACCCGTCAATATACCATAACTACACCATTTCAAATCCCAACAATACACATTAATATAGGAATGCAGTGGCCGTACCTAGGGTTTACAGAAATTATCGACCTCAGCATCACACTAGGAAAGAAAGTGATGCTTATAGAACACATAGACGGTACTGTGATGAAAGATCGTGGAATGATATCTTTTGTAATGGTGTTGTACTTTGACATTTAAGTTAAGAGATCATTTTGTAATCAGTAAATTGCTGAACGGTTGACATTTTCTTGACTGTATTAATTTTAACACTTATTTATTCTATTTTTATTTATGGTGTGATCCAAATACCAGCGAATTGTTGTCATGGTTGGCACGCTTAGCCTAATGTTTGGCACGATTTATTTATTGGTTAGCACGCTTTATCTATTGGCTGGCACGCTTTATCTATTGGTTGGCACACTTTACCTAATGGTTGGCACACTTTACCTAATTAGCCTTTAAACATATTTGGATGGAAAATCTCTCACTCTTTTCACTATACAGTAGGTTAGACATGACGTCACGTTCAGCTATAATGTGCCTGCTGCAGGGTGTGAGCTGAAGGTTAATTGAACACTATTTACTGGCATTATATGAGTTACTAGACAAGTGTTAGCTTCATAGCCTCTCTGTAATAATTGACGACTTCTCTCATAACTAATGTGCACATCTATGCTCCGTGAGTCTTGTTGAAACCGAAATGATGATTGATGCTATGGAGAAGGCCTCTCAATCTGTCCAGTAAAAGAAATTTAAATGTTTTGGATATTTTCATGGCAACTGTTGTGTTCAGATGAATGATTATCTCACCCTGGGTAGTGAGAGACCAAGGAATATAATTTCTTGGGTAGTGTGATACCAAGGAATTGAGAGACCAAGGTATGTCTCACCTTGGGTACTGAGAGACCAAAGAAGATGGAGAAACCGAGGACGAAGAGGTTTCTGGAGGAAGTAAGGTCGACGTAATGGAGGGTGGAGATGCCTACGGCAGTGATTATGGAGAACTTGATGTAGAAGACACCGGCGATGACGGGTCCAGGGATGGTCACAAAGATGGCTCCTATCTTGGCCACCACACCACACACCAACATTATCAACGCGCTGTACTGGATCATGCGACGACTGGCCACCTGTGTCATACAAATATGGTTACTACAATGTTCACCCTCCCCCCCCCCCCCAACTCACACATAGTAGTAAACAATTGATCAGCAGTGTTGTTTGAGGATTGGTAAGACAGGGTGTTGAGGAGACGTCGACGTAACTTATAATATTGAATGTCGACTGATCAAACGGCAACACAAATGAATCAAAGTAACACGTTGACGAAACTTACTATAATGAAACGTAAACACAACTTATCTTAATAAATCATCAAGGTTACTTCGCTTTAATGAGTTTCTAAGGTGATATGCCTCTATAATCTCTCGAAATGACTGACCTTAGTAATGGAGAGGATGCCAATATTGCCGGAGTAAGAGGTGGTGCCACTCCCGGAGCCACAGAGTCCCGCCAGCATGCAACCCAAGCCTTCCACGCCAATCCCTCGGTTGATGGCATGTGTGGGTGGTATCGGCGCTTCTGTACACACATACATACGCATGTATTGTACAACAGTATATCCAGTAGAGGAAATATTACTCATAGTGCACATAAAGTAGTTCTCGCAGTGAACATGAAGTAGTACTGGCAGTGCACATGAGATAGTACTTGCAGTACACATGATGTAGTACTCGCAGTGCACATGAAGTAGTACTCGTAATGCGCATAATTGGGGTTAATAATATCAATAGTAATGTTAGAAGCAATGAAGCAAACAGTGCTAAAAGTAAGAGCGTTGACACAATAGTCGCACTGACATAGAACACAGTACCAATACTCATATACCCACACCCTCCTCTCTAAAACGTAAAAAGTCTTATGAGGGATTTAAAGTTGGCGTGACAATGATTATGATTCCTGTGTGTATATAGACATTTATGTGTCTCTGGACTAATATGAAACATGTATACAATGTCTGTGCCTATTTAGTTAGGTTCAAGGGTTCAGTGATTGTATGACACTTATTTTTATGCGCCCCCCCCCCCCCACATACACAGTATATCGTGCCATCTTAAGACAGTCCTAATGTGATGTGACCCTTTATATAATTTTGTTTACTGTATAAGTCGTTGCAGCTTTAAACCTTTGTTGTACTGTTTTTACAGCTTCGAAGACTAAATTTTTTAAGTTGATTGAATACATTTGATAAGATTGCAAATGATGATTTCTATGCATTTGTAATATAATTTTTATTAAATTAATTAAAGTAATATTTTTATCGAATACCGGTATTTCAGTATTCCGCCACCCATGTTGGTTGATATTATCCAAATATTTAGTGCAGATTAGTTAAAACATACACACAGGTCGCTAATTGATAAAGACCCTCCTGGAAATAAGCAGCTGCCAACTTTGTCGGCCATCTTTGGCCAAGGCAGTTTTTCCACTGGTTAGATCATGGTGTAGTTTTTATTGTTTTTGAGTGCAGGTGTTATGGCGAAAGCCCACCTTCAGAAAGACACAGCCACAAATGATGAGTATTATGTAAAGGAACTACTTAAAAAATCGAAAAGAAAAAAAAAGCACTTTGATAAATGTCTAGCGTCTGTTAGGCAAAGCCATTGCACAGTCTGTATCAATAATAAAGAAAAAAGCTCAACACACACACACACATATATATATATATATATATATATATATATATATATATATATATATATATATATATATATATATATATATATATATATATATATATATATTGCCTTTATACACCTGACGTGGCTATTTCAGATCTAAAGTTTTC
This sequence comes from Homarus gammarus, assembly GCA_958450375.1. Taxonomy (NCBI): domain Eukaryota; kingdom Metazoa; phylum Arthropoda; class Malacostraca; order Decapoda; family Nephropidae; genus Homarus; species Homarus gammarus. The sequence goes on from CAUDMG010000372.1 coordinate 156,065, forward strand.
TCGACTGACAGCTGCCGTTCCTAATGGCTCAGGATGGGCAGCCTGTCATGTTGGGATTACAGTACAATGCCAAATTTGTGACCGAAAAAAAATGCGGTACCGTTCTTGCTCGCAAGCGAGATGTCACGGGTTCGATTCCCGGGCCGGTGGAAGTTGTTTGGACTTACTTCCTAGCCCCCATTAGTCCCTGTTCACCTAGCAGTAAAGTAGGTACCGTACCTGTTGTAAAGTCGAAAGTTGCGAATTCGTATTCAGGGAGTTGTTGGAGCTTCCAATGACTTGACACAAACCACTGACTCTTAAGGCTTCCATGCCCTTGACTCTTCAGGCTTCTACGTCCTTAACTCATGAGACATAAAGGCAAGCATGAACTTAGCATGCTTCCCTGTTGGGCGCTGTAAACGCTTCTGCGCTTCACCTTACACGAGGATGTAGGGGAGTGCCCAATAAAAAAAAAAAAAAATTCACGCCTAGGTGGCCATTGGGCCGGCCATCCTCGATTTCCAGAAGCAACCACTATTTATATTCATATGAGGCACAGAATGATCTTCTGTGTCGTGTATAGGATGACCTTACGTGTAGAGTATGGGACCTACCTGCCACTCTGGCACAGGCGTAGTAGTCACCAACACTCTCGATGATGGAGGAAAAGACTGCTGCCAGCATCCCCACAGTGCCGGCCACGCTGACGCTGGGCAGACCCCACTGACCTGCGCAACACAACTCGTGTTAGGCTTGTTCCCTCACTATTTTTTTTTAGCTTTTTGGACATGTTATTATTCAGGGAGAGATATTATAGTATCTACAACGGGATTCTATACTAGTTATACATCCTACACTAGTTATGTAGCGCTGCTGGAAGACATAATCCGTGTCTTCAGTGAGTACTCTTAACTTTTTCTCGAGAGCAAGTTGAGGGTTAACTGCCGATTCTCATGTCTACATTTCTGTAAGAGTTCAGTTAAACAATAATCAGCAAATTAAAAGAGCGTCTCAAAGGTTAAAATGCACGAAGTCACCGACAGACAACAGTGGGGTCCCCTCTCTACTTCCCGGTAGAGTAACCTGAACAAATATTATCTCTGGGTTCTAACAATATGATTAATTGGAGTGATATATAAAATATTCTTAATAAATACAATGATTCGTGTGTACATGGAGAAGATAAAGTTGGTTAAGTGTTAATGGTGTTAAACAGTAAAAGAAAAAAGTGTTATGGATTTAAGAAATGATACTGGAAGCGAAGTGACATTGTTGGGAAAACTACCCGAATTTTTCACTATGAGTGTAAGAGGTGATGGAAGTGGACGTGGTGAAGGCAAGACTACACTTTGTTGATTAAAAAGAATAACTAGAGTATTTCACTATATGACTGACATAAGAAATAATAATGCATAAGAGACACGTAATATACTGTAATGCATTGATAATAAAAAAGTATGATAGTGATAGCAATACAGGAAACCATTGCTTAACTGTTCAGTATACCATGAAGTCAAAGGATGGTTGTGGAAAAATTAAGCTTAATCCTCAGTTTATATTTTGACATTTACAGTATAGGACACATATATATACATTAAGTAAAGGCGAGAATAGAGAGTGTTAAAAAGTATAAGAGTGAACAGCGTACCAGGGTATGGGACGCGGAACCAAGGGGTGGAGGAGAGAAGGTCGCTGTTGTCTGTACGGGCAGCTGACCCCTTTGGCAACATATCGTAGGAAGTCAACACGGCACACAGTCCCCACGAGATTGTAATGGCTATCAGCAACTGCGAGGGTTAACTGGTGGTCAATATACAATCAACATACATACAGTATAGTCAGCATACATAGGCGGTCAACATATACATATAGTCAGCATACAAAGGTGGTCAACATATACTTATAGTCAGCATACATAGGTGGTCAACATACACCGATAATCAGAATACATTGATGGGATTTAAGAACAGAGTTGGAGGCAGACACGAAGCGATGGTCAGAGGAGCCAAGAGGAGAGGATTGTGAGAGAGTCAGAGTTTGAATTATAAGTTAGACAGATCTAACAGTTGTCCAGTGTGTCCAGCAATATCAGGGACCCGTGTGAGAATGTTGACCAGTTGTGTAAGATTAAGTGAGGTGACAAAGTGCTACCCCACACCATCTTGGCCAGTGTCGGCAAAATACGTCAACCATTCTGTGTTGTGGATGTTGATCACCCAACACTATGAGTTCAGCTGTGAGATCAGGTTGAATGTTATGTACAGTATGTTGTTAGTGAGATTGTCAAATAGACTGAGCCCCAGAGGAATGTTGGAAGAGCGATAGTCACTAAAGAAATATCTGAAAATATTGATAGTGAAGAGTGTGGAAATCAAAGTGGGGAGAAAAGTTCGAGTACGTTTTAAGGAGTCCCAAATTTTGCATCACGCAGAGACCGAGACCACCACCACCTCAGAGATTTGAAAAAAGAAATAGATTGTAACCAGGAGAGTTGACGTGGAGGATGGAGAAGTTTGTATTTCTGTTAGTAACAATAAATCAAATTTAACTGATTAATTATAAGTGGAAGTGATTAGGGTTAATATTAGTGCTCCGACCGGTACAGTAATAACATACTGTAAGTGCTTTCTTTTTTTAGATGTGTTTCTAGAGCTGATATCGTTTCATCTATCACTGCAGATCTGAATGGGGAGGTAGGAACTTGGTTAAATTCAATAATAATAAAACACAGTATTTACCAATTACACTTTCCAAAATAGAAAATCTCCCACCAATCACATTCCAGGACGCAATCATTATGCCAAATTCTAAAATAGATATGTTAGGCCTCAATGATCGGTGGGTTTGGCATCCTGTGTATACCGCCAGCATGGCCGTGGGCTCGTAACACTCGTCTTGCCCGTGGTGCCTGTATGTATATTATGTATGCTGGATTATATATCATGTATGTATATTATGTATGTGCTCCATCTATGTATTATTTATTCAGCCTAGCTAGCAGCGTGTGGCAATGTTATTACCATATCCCACATGCTTAATTAATGTGCCTGGCGACGTATGGAAGCTGCTAATGTATCACTTGCCATACGTCGCCTATAGCAGTTGACAAGGAGACTAGCCAAGGGAGAGTGCTGCTTCCCTCTGTGTACATACTCTTATCCAGTAAACCGAACCTACAAAACTATACAGGTGTTTGTGTTCTCTCCTGTATATAGAACTTATTATTCAGAACCTAACATGGCGCAGTGATCCGATCTTACTGGATAATTACGAGTGATAGCGCAAACTTTGTGGAAAGCCGGCTATGGCCTCTATGGACTCTCGCTTGGGTCAACTCCCGCGCCATCTCTCCTCGAAGAATTTCAGCAACTTTGAGCAGTGTCAGTGACAGTGATTTTCTGTGAAGTGTTTAGCGCATTGTGTGTTTCGTGCCATTCATGTGTGACCTTGTTCTAAAGGATTCCCAAGGTATACGGCACGTTCTGGGCATTTGTAAGGAGTAGAGTTCAGTGCACCCGTCTCTGACCGCGTCCTGAGGGTACTGGGCTGACTGGGAGTCGCCGCGCCTCTCCCTCCACCCCCTCACAGCGCCGCCTCCACCCCCCCCCTCACAGCTGGGGCGAGACTCTCTACCCGCCCGGGACACCACACATACACGCACTAACACTCGCTGACCGCGCGGCTTCTTATATATATTTTATAAATATAACCTACTTATCTGTGTATTTAATTAATTTTTTGTCTGAAATCTTGTTGATACGACGGGCTGACCGGTCAACACTGATTTAAGACATAGTACACAGAGGAAGTAGTTATGTCTCACGCCTTACGTAGCCGTGGACCCAGCGTCTGGATGACTCAGGCGGGTGATAGCCCCGCAGAGATGGATGACCAGGCCGGCCACGACGCTCCAGCCCCCACATCGCGCAGTCCCTCACCTCAATATTCAGCGTTGTCTCCAGAGATAATTGCTTTACTGAAGTTTATGAGAGATGAGAAACGCGAGGATGAAGCCCACAGACGTTTGGCGGATGAGCACAGAAGGCAAGCAGAGGCAGAACGAGACAACCAACGGAGATTGGAAGACAGTGAACGGTTTGAAGCCTTGATATCTCGCCTCACTGTTAACCAAGCCCCTGGCTCTAACACTGCCTCGGTACTGACTGGTTCAGATACCCCATCCATGCTTCCTTCACACCCCCCAGCCCCACCTAAAGCAGCAGCTCAAACGCCGCCCATCTTGAAGCCTGATGAGACTTTCCAGACTTTTCGTGAATGGCGGCGACGGTGGACTGATTATTCTACAATGGTGGATCTCCAGAGTTTGTCACAGCCTAAACAACTCATCCAGCTGCGCATGTGCCTGTCCTTGGAAATTCAGCGTGTCTTGGAACATACGTTGCAGGTACCCCCAACCTCTTCGCTGTCTGTAGAGGAGGTACTGGACGTTCTACAACGGCACATCAAAGGACAGCAGAATGAAGCTCTGCGCAGGAGGGAATTGTTTAGCTGCAGACAGATGAAGGGTGAGTCTTTTGATGCCTTTTACGTGCGTCTTAAGAGAGCCTCGGAAGAGGTAGATATATGTCCAGGCCACCACCAGCAGTGCGAGGAGACCCAGTTGAAGCAGGTGATCCTGATGGGTGTTAAGGACGAGGAACTTGTCCAACGCCTCACCTCCCTCGACTCTTCCTCTTCTCTTAAGGATGTGTTGACGATATGTCGCTCCTATGAGGCTGCCAGGTGTGCCACCTCTGCCATCCGTGCTCCCCCTACAGCTGTACGCGCTGTGTCCCGGTACAAGAAGGACAAGAAGTCTGTTCCTACGCCTTCGCCTACCACGTCCACGCCCGGTTTATTTTGCAACAACTGTGGTAAGCAGCACGGAACACAGGTGTGTCCAGCTGCTCAGTCTACCTGCAACAGTTGTGACCGTAAGGGCCACTGGTCACTCACAGTACGGTGCCCAGCCAAAGCGTCCAGTGCAATGTGTGTGGTCGTCTGGGCCACTATGACAAGTGTTGCCCTTCCAACATACCCAAAGGACCGCGTCGGCGGAAGCTTCAGCCCCCCTCCACCAGAGAGGGCCGCCCACAGTCTTCCAATCAGAGGCACGACGACTCCTGACAACGCTCGAGCCACATTAGGAATGTGTGCTCCCCCCCGCGTCCCAGGACCAAAGTCCCCCAGTACATCAGCGTCATCGTGACCTACGGCGGTGTGTCATCCCGTCTTCAGATGTTGCCCGACACCGGCGCTGATGCTACAGTCATCGGTCCCCAGCATTTGCAATGCTTGGGGCTCTCTCCAAGTGATCTAGGACCGCCCCCCAAGGATCTCCGCTTTATGGCAGATGGTTCACAGATGACCCCGGCCCTAGGTTCACTCTATGCACACGTCACCTTTGGCAACAGGTCGTGTCAAGCCTGGATTGATGTGCATAATGGCGTCCCGACTCCTTTGCTGTCCTACAGACATTGCCAAGAGTTGGCCATCATCTCCCAGGACTTCCCAACACCGATTCTCGAGGTAAAACACGCCAACAGGGTGCACGAAGGGAGCAGCAACTACCCTGCTGCCGCCCTACCCCTACCTCTGGCCAGTGACACCTCTCCTTCGGTAGTTGTCCCTGCTGCTTCAAGTCTCCACGCCTTGGCTCGCCTCCACGACAGTCACTGTGGAGCCGAGGCCACCAAACGGCGTGCAAGACAGACTGTGTTCCGGCCTGGCATCGACCCCGACATCTCCAATGCTGTCCAGGTGTGTAAGCCCCGCCACGTATTACAACCCAGCCAGCAGCAGGAATCCTTTATGAGTGACGACAACCCCACCCGCCCCTTTGAGTCTGTGTCGGCCGACTTTTTCTGTGTGTCAGGAAAGTCCTTCCTCGTTATCGTCGACCGTCTCTCTGGTTGGCCGGTTGTCATCAAGTGCGGTAATGACACGACGTCTGCCGCCACCATCAGCAAGTTCCGCCACTACTTCCGTGACGTGGGCGTTCCTGCACGCCTGCGAACCGACGGAGGGCCTCAGTTCACAAGCCGGGACTTTGCTGTGTTCCTTGACCGATGGGGAGTCCGGCATGTGTTGTCATCGTCCCATTACCCGCAGTCCAACGGCCACGCTGAGGCTGCTGTCAAATCCCTGAAGCACCTCATCCTTAAGGTGGCCCCTTCTGGGAACATTGACTGCGAGGCCTTCGACAGGGGTCTTCTTGAACTCCGCAACACACCTAACTACACCGGACGCTCCCCTGCCCAGGTCTTGTATGGACGCCCCCTTCGTTCTTGTGTCCCTGCTCACCCTCAATCCTTCTCCAAGGAGTGGCAGGCCAAGACAGAGGATTGTGATCGCCGAGCCGCCGAACGTGTTCAGGACGTCGTCGCCCGCTACAATGACCACGCCCGTTCTCTCCCCAGGTTGAGTGTCGGCACCCAAGTCCGTGTTCAGGACCCGACCTCCCTACGTTGGGACAAAGTAGGCGTAGTCATGGGTCTCGGCAGGTCACGGGACTACCAGGTGCGGTTACCCAGTGGTCGTGTGTGGTGGAGGAACCGCCGTTTCCTCCGACCCGTAACAATGCCGTCTGCTGGCCCCGCCACCAGTGTTGAGTCCCATACCCTTCCCAGTGATGAAGTCCCTCGACGCTCAGAACGGATCCAAAAGAAAAGGTCCGCTCAAGACTTTGCTATGAGCGTATAGGGGGGAGGGAGGTGTATGTATATTATGTATGCTGGATTATATATCATGTATGTATATTATGTATGTGCTCCATCTATGTATTATTTATTCAGCCTAGCTAGCAGCGTGTGGCAATGTTATTACCATATCCCACATGCTCAATTAATGTGCCTGGCGACGTATGGAAGCTGCTAATGTATCACTTGCCATACGTCGCCTATAGCAGTTGACAAGGAGACTAGCCAAGGGAGAGTGCTGCTTCCCTCTGTGTACATACTCTTATCCAGTAAACCGAACCTACAAAACTATACAGGTGTTTGTGTTCTCTCCTGTATATAGAACTTATTATTCAGAACCTAACAGTGCCCACCATTTCTGTGTGGATGTTGGTCACACTAGAATAACCCGTTATAGTATTATCATTCTTTCCTCACACAACCAAATTGTGGAATGCTCTGCCTTCTCCTTTGTTTCCATACTCATACAATCTGCCTCACTTCAAAAAGCCGGTTTTCCGGCATCTTCGTGGTGTAGATTAAGTTAGTACATTTCTCTTCTATTTTTAATTTTTTTTTACTCTTATTTTTTCGTCCCCCAGGCCCCGTTGTAGGGCGATGCCCTGTGCCCGGGTGGGCTATTCTCCGTAAAACCCCCAAAACAATACAAAAACGAGACTACAATGATTCTACCATTAATCATAAGGAGTTTACCAACCGAGAGTGTCTTGAAGGGGTAACAGGGGACGAAGTAGACTCCATGACCTTTCTTGTAGGCAGGGAAGGGTAGTGGCAGGTCCTTCATGTGCTGTGAGAACACCACGGTCAGCGCCACGGTCCTGCCAGGAGACTCACTTAATTTGTGGGACACATATACTTGCACTAAAAGACTCACAACTTCCCTTAATAATAGACTAGTACAATAAGTAAGACACGTGAACTTAGTTCGAGATTCACGCTAATTAAGAGACCACTCTGGTCCATGGTCTATGGCCCAAACGTACTACATTCACCGAACACTTAACCTGTGGAGCGAACTCTGTAGTGACTAAGTGTGCTAAGCGTGTAAGATAACAGACCTGGAGCGTTATTTTAGCCATTATTAACAAGGAGGTGATATTTCAGGCTATCATATTCTTAGTCATACAATATTTATTTTTAAGAGAGGTAAAAATTGTTGAATCAACTTTCATTTGGAAATATACAAACTTCAATTCAAGTTCGACAATTGATGAGGACGTTGGTTTAGAAATCAACTTCCAGAGTGTGATGTCAACTACGTAATCCCGTGTTACTTGAGGTGTGTCACATGTCTGAAGACTGAGTATTAGGCTCTCCGTCGTTGCTTCACTTCCTGAGCTGTTCTATGCAGCTTTACTTTTGTGAGCATAAGTGAAAAATAGGTCAGTGGGTAATGTAGTGGACGTCTCCCCTACAACTGCGTATCGCATTCCGACGCGCTGCCGTATCCTAGCAACCAAGCGAGAGCTGATACCAGATGGTACGGTAACCTAGCAACTAAACTAGTCACCGGCGACTTTCTGGGTTTCCCCAACATGATTCATAGAGGACTGGCGGCTGCTGCTGGGTATATAAGCTCTGTCTCTCCATTGAGATTCATTCTGCCCATCTTCCTGAACAAGCAACACCTCCTCAAGCAAGCTCCACGCTGTCAGCATTCATTCAACCAGGAGGCCAGCAACAGGCAACATCTTCTCTAACGAAGATCCTGCACATTAGGGAGTGACAGTTTTGCAAAAGTTTTCAAAATCTAATTGCTTGGGTTGGATTATTTGTCTATCGGCCACGCTAATTCCGAATATGTTTGAGTTTTTTACATCATTGCATTAGAAGGTTTGTGGATACTTTTGGGTTTGGCATGAAAAACGCGAAAAAATTGTAAATAATAAAGGGACTGGCAATGTGGTGTAGGGGTATCGAGATATTAAAGTTGTCTAGCACTCAGGATGGAAGGAAACTCTAATGTGGTTTTCTTGTATAATATATAAGTTATATGATAGACAGTCTGGTGCTGGAGGTGCTGTGTGGTGAGGGGCTGCTTGGTAGAGACGTGCGGTGAGTAGCTTGTCTAAGGAGGTATGTGTGCAGGAGCTCCGTTAGAGAAGATGTTGCCTGTTGCTGGCCGCCTGGTTGAATGAAATGTTAACAGTGTGGAGCTTGCTGGAGGAGATGTTGCTTGTTCAAGAAGATTGGTCAGAATGCATCTCAATGGAGAGACAGAGCTTATATACACCGAGCAGCAGCCGCCAGTCCTCTATGAGTCATGTTGGGAAAACCCGAGAAGTAGCCGGTGACTAGTTCCGTTGCTAGGATACGGCGGACAATGGAATGCGGATACGCTTGGTTGCTAGGGAAGACGGTAACAGGTGGTGGCGTGGCTACGCAGTTAGGTAGTTGTAGGGGAGAAATCCACTACAGTGGCACAACCTGTTAAAATCAAGTTATTGAATTGGATTATTCGACTACTGTGTACACTGGTTCATAATATGCTATTGTTTTACAACTCAATGCGCTACAAATTATGCCGATATTTTTGCTGCAAGTCACCACATACGTATATTTCGAAAACCAGGGCCCAATATTACCAACGGCGTGGATAGATTCCGTGGAATGAATTCAGGACATTCCCGCTCATGGAACATTACCAAACTCCGTATATGTGCCAATGGCAGGCCAATGGCAATATTTACAGAGTTTGTTGAGGCTCCCTGGACGGGAATGCCCTGAATTTATTCCACGGAATCTATTCACGCCGTTGGTAATATTCGTCCCAGGACTGATCAACGAATTCAGCCCAAGTAGCTTGACTTGGACAGTTAAGGACAAAATCTCAGTCCGTACTTTTGAAAAAAATATTGTTCAATAGGTGGTGATATTGAAGTGCTGAAAGTTGTTTTTTCTGTGTTGTTTTGCAGTTAGTTCAAAGGGCCGCCACCAAGATGGGTCATCCTAAGATTAGCAACACTCAGCTGCGCCAGGGTAACGATAAGGTGTTCGGGGTTCGGATGCCTCTGCCATCTTCCTGAGCACTGTCATCCACTGCCGACACTTTACACGACATCCTCTCCATCTCCTCCTTACTCTTTGACCTCATCTCAGTTTTCCTCTCTTCCTCAGCCCTTTTCTTTGCCCTCTTCGCTTCCTTCTCCCTCTCTTCTTTCAGCTTGGCAGTCACAATTTTGTCAACGCCATCAATGCAGCCCTCCCTTCCCGGTTTCCTCTGGGCTGCCAGGAAGCTTTTCTCTCGTTCATGCACTTTGCTGTCGTCTGCCACATCAAACAACTTCTCAGCTATATCCTCGAACCTCATCTTCAGCTTCCCGTTCTTCGTTTTCTTCGTTTTCTGTTTCTGTCCATTTCCCTTCATCATCATCGTCTCCCTCCGCATCCTCCACAGGTCGTGGACTCTCATTTTCACCCTGATTTCAGAGATAGTGGGGACAGTGGCCTTCCTATACACATCCAGTACCTTCTCAGTCACCTTGTTGGTGGCATCCATGTAATCAAAAGCATTTGTTCTTCTCCTTAACCTCTCGTTTTCTGCTTCATAAGCCAGGGCACTTCCAACTTCCTTGTTCAGAGGCAACTTGTTAGATGGCAGAGGCATCCGAACCCCGAACACCTTATCGTTACCCTGGCGCAGCTGAGTGTTGCTAATCTTAGGACGACCCATCTTGGTGGCGGCCCTTTGAACTAACTGCAAAACAACACAGAAAAAACAACTTTCAGCACTTCAATATCACCACCTATTGAACAATATTTTATTCAAAAGTACGGACTGAGATTTTGTCCTTAACTGTCCAAGTCAAGCTACTTGGGCTGAATTCGTTGATCAGTCCTGGGACGAATATTACCAACGGCGTGAATAGATTCCGTGGAATAAATTCAGGGCATTCCCGTCCAGGGAGCCTCAACAAACTCTGTAAATATTGCCATTGGCCTGCCATTGGCACATATACGGAGTTTGGTAATGTTCCATAAGCGGGAATGTCCTGAATTCATTCCACGGAATCTATCCACGCCGTTGGTAATATTGGGCCCTGGTTTTCGAAATATACCTATGTGGTGACTTGCAGCAAAAATATCGGCATAATTTGTAGCGCATTGAGTTGTAAAACAATAGCATATTATGAACCAGTGTACACAGTAGTCGAATAATCCAATTCAATAACTTGATTTTAACAGGTTGTGCCACATTGCCAGTCCCTTTATTATTTACAGTTTTTTCGCGTTTTTCATGCCAAACCCAAAAGTATCCACAAACCTTCTAATGCAATGATGTAAAAAACTCAAACATATTCGGAATTAGCGTGGCCGATAGACAAATAATCCAACCCAAGCAATTAGATTTTGAAAACTTTTGCAAAACTGTCACTCCCTACTGCACATCTACCTTCTTCAACACGCTACTCACCGAACGTCTCTACTGAGCAGCTCCTCACCACACGGCACCTCCAGCACCAGACTGTCTATCATATAACTTATATTATACAAGAAAACCACATTAGAGTTTCCTTCCATCCTGAGTGCTAGACAACATTAATATCTCGATACCTCTACAGTAATGTAGCTGTAACGTTTAGATGAAAAATTTCTGTCTTTTGGTGTGGATTTAATGTTTCAACTTTGACATTCATATTATTGTTTATCTCTCCAAGGAGACAGGATACAGAAGGAAGACTTTTAAAAATAGTATTCTGCTTCAATGATTTTTTTTTGGTGTTGAATTTTGATATTTCGTACAACTTGGCGTTAACTATAAAGATAAATAGATAATATCCTGCAAGTTTGTTCTACGCCTTTGGGAAGACTCGAGTTGCATTTATTTTTATAAACAAAATTCAAGTAAAATACGACCTAAAGGTAAATGGTTATAGAAACAATTTAAACTACCAAATTCACCGAATACAATCTTCTTACACTTCCACCTAAACTCTTTTCAACTAGACTGTTAATAAAGAAAAAAAAGTCCTTTCCCTGTTGGTTCACTACAGTAGTAACTTGTCCTCGTCTTCATTGTATTTATTATTTGGTACTAGACTCTCTGCCTCAGGCACTCTAAGGATATTAGTACAGGGGAATTATATATGCGAGCAATAGAAAAAAAGCTTCCTGTGGCCTCTAAGTTGACCATCTCGATCTCCGTCACACACTCACACCTTACCAATATCTTCTGCATCTGATGCAATCCACTTGACTTTCTCTCCATGCTCACCTTCTACTCTTACTTTCTCCTGCAGTTTTATCCTCAGTTTCTCAGTGTGCTCTTTAGCTCTGAAAAGTCAAGTTATAGATACGTCGCAGCAGCGCTCCAATCTGATGGTGCAAGGATCAGAGTCTAATAGTAATGTAAAAGCAAACAGTTCCTTAAATGATCAGAGTTACTTAAATGATCAGTGTTACTTAAGAAATCACATTTAAAGCGTATTTTAGCGAAATATACTTACATAAGACATATCCCCCAATGCCCGGAGCCTTCATTGGACGCCAAGTCGAACAGCGACATTCCCACCAACGTGATTGTCGGCACCACAGTTAGGGGAGTGATCCACTTCAGCAGCAGACCTACCATACCTGCAGCACACCACACCTGTTACTGCTTACCACACTTGCGCCTGCCTACTCATACTTGTTACTAGATATTACCCCTGTTATTGCTTACCACACCTGTTACTGTACACCACATCTGTGCGTACTAACTACACCTGTTACAATAATATATACTGTATGTTAGTGATCACGACACTTGTTACTGCCCACCACACCTGCCACATGACATCTTCAACGGTCCACCACACCTGCCACATGACATCTTCAACGGTCCACCACACCTGCCACATGACATACCTCACAAGTGTTACTGCCTGGAGCACAAACAAGACGCCACTCCAGTTCCTACAACAACCATGGATAACACCTCTTCCTGCTGAACACACTTTCTGAATACTACACGTGTTGTATATCGTGAACACATCGAGCAACACAAAAGGTTTGGTTAGGATAGCAAAACCAGTAGTGAAAACGATGCACAATATTATTTCCTTACACAGTATACTCTTAACACACACACACAGTACTCCAACACACATAGTACACTTAACACACATAGTACTCTTAACACACATAGTACACTTAACACACATAGTACTCCAACACACATAGTACACTTAACACACACAGTACTCCAACACACATAGTACTCTTAACACACACAGTACTCCAACACACAGTACTCCAACACACATAGTACTCTTAACACACACAGCACTCCAAGAAACACAGTACTCCAACACACAAAGTACACTTAACACACAGTACTCTTAACACACATAGTACACTTAACACACACAGTACTCCAACATACATAGTACTCTTAACACACACAGTACTCCAACACACATAGTACTCTTAACACACACAGTACTCCAACACACATAGTACTCTTAACACACACAGTACTCCAACACACAGTACTCCAACACATATAGTACTCTTAACACACACAGTACTCAGACACATATGACACTCTAACATACGTTCACTGCAACCTACTCTCTCCCCATCTTCCCTACCAACCTCCCTCCCTCTAATCTTGTCAGTGGCGGTACCAGTGCATCGTGAGGTCGTATACAGCCACTCTGTCGAATCCTTTGAAATGTTGATTCTGACTGACTAAGACTTAAGATGGTGCTTAAAGTAGTACCTGTGGTAGATCATCTATACCTGACTGATAGGTCACTAATCTTGGTACACAGACGACAAGCGACGCACGTACAGTCGGGGACAAAAGTTCATTCCCGCCCAAAAGGAAGCAGTATCGACCCCAAATGAGATGAAACAGTCAGGTTAAGTCAGTTTGGAGACCCATTCCCGTGACTTAATTTCACCACGGGGAACAAACTTTTGTACCCGATTACAGTAGGTATGCCAATAGCCCGGAATCAGTGACATTTTCAGATTATATATAATGGGGATAGACAAATATAATTATGAAAGCAGATTGCAGTTACCCCATGTCTGTTACACACCTGCTGTACACTACACCTGCCATACACTACATTTATTAGTTATACCTGCCAGGTACAATATCACTGATCATAATATTATGTTGTATCATGTTAATGGCTTGGTAATGTGTCACTTACCAAGTGCTCAGTCACTTGCCAGGTACTGTCAGTATCACTAGTAAGGTCATCGGTCACTGTCACTGGTCAGGTATTGTATCATTGTCACTAGTTAGATCCTCGGTCACTTTCCCTGGCCAGGAGATAGTGACACCCACACTCACATTAACTAAGGAAACACGGACACATTTCTTCTACAGGCTAAACAACTGACCCGTGAAGCCTATGATGACTTGGAATAAGGCCGAGAGGGTGATGGCGCCCTGGACCTCCCTCATACGCACTTGCCATACCTCTTCTTGTTCTGCAAAAGTCAGATTATTCATCGGGACCGAACTGCAGGGCTCGAAGGTTGTGTTGATGATCACGACGGTGGGTAACAGGTAGGCGAAGTTACCACCTTGGATTATGGGAAGCCTGTAACGACCACAACACATACAATGAGCCAACCTCCAAGTTGCGGGAAGCCAGAAGGCAGTAACATGTGAGGTTAGATTCGAGGTAGAAACGTAATTTTAACCTATAAACATTTAAGTCGACCAATAGCTGTAGAAACCCAGACGGGTTCTGTGAACAGGATCAGTTTATAAAAACTCACCATGAATTCAGATAATGAAAACGATTCATTCAATTAAGTTACTATAAGAGAGGAGGGAGATAACCTTACCTGACCCCCAAGGTTGACTGGAGGAGGGTGGCGATGCCAGACATGAAGATGATGGTGGAGACAAGGGCCCCACGAGCAGGGTTGTCGTCCGCTATGCAGAGGAAGGAGGCCAGGACAATGGGATTGGAGATGGTGCCTCCTACCATGGTCAGGTAGTGCTACAACCAACACCATTTCCATTACCTAATATTTCTATAACTTCATGAATTAATACTACTATAATGCCATTAACTAATGAAACTCAATATCGTTTACAACTACTACTATTACAACGACTACACAAGTTAACTAATACTACTACAACACAATACCTATTATATATATATATATATATATATATATATATATATATATATATATATATATATATATATATATTAGCATAATTGCGAGTTGCTATTTATTTTTTATTATCTTTTTTGGTGCAGGTATGACAGAGCCTCACCTGGAAGCCGTATATAAGACTCAGGTACCAGGGAGGGACGTCCTCGATGGAGTAGACCAGGTCCTGGCTGGGTTCGCCTGAAGACCTTGATGTTTCATTCTTCTTTACTTGTGTCACAGAGCGATTCCTGGCTTCAGAGCTCTCCTGTGTCGACATGGCTGCACGGATGAACCACCGAGGAAGTAAATTTTTAGTTGATGAATATAGCAACACTAAAGCTGAGGACAAAGATGAACACCTTGATACTTATTCCTCTTGTTAGCTAGCGTTTAAGTTATCACAATAACCAAACTATCATCTGAACAATCTATAGCAAAGAAACAAGTGTTTGGACAAACGAAATTCACGCATGTACTAATATAAAAGGTTAAAATTACATTATGCAACCAGCACTATCCATTAACCTCTTCCCCCGTACTCTTATTACTATCTGAACTTCAACTGACCAAATCAGCTTCACCAAACCTTTTCAAGTCTCAAACTTTTTTTTTTTTTCGGGAGTTAGCCCACCCGGGCACAGGTCGAACGACCCACAACGGGGCCTAGGTGGCGAAAAAATGAGAACGGAAAGAAATTAAAAATAGAAAAGAAAAAGATTATACTGTATTAATCTACATAACGAAGATGCCAGAAAATCAACTTTTTAAAGCGAGACAGGTTGTATAAGTATGGAAACACAGAAGAAGGCAGAGCATTCCACAGTTTGGCTGTGTGAGGAAAGAAGGATGTACTATAACGGGTTATTCTCGTGTGACCGACATCCACAGAGAAACGGTGGGCACCGCGGGCAAGACGTGTGCAACGAGCCCACGGCCTTACCGGCGGTACACAGGATGCCAAATCCACCGAACATTACCCGTTAAAGTACCAGTAAAAGAGAAAGAGTAAAGCAATATTGCAGCGGAGAGAAAGGGAAGAAAGATTGTCAACTAAAGGAGGAGAATTAATAAGACGAAATGCCTTTGATTCCATCCTATCTAACAGTTGGACAGAAGAAGAGCCACCCCAGATATGAGAGCAGTACTCCAAGTTAGGACGAATGAATCCCTTATATACTTGAAGCATCTACTCAGGAGTGATGTAGCTGCGGCATCTGAGTGTACAGCATTCCCAACTTTCGGGCTTTAGCAATGTTGAGGATGTGTGGCTTCCATGACATATTGGAGGAAATGGTGAGGCCCAGCATATCTATTTCAGAATTTGGCAGAATGATAGCGTCCTGAAATGTAATTAGTGGGAGATCATCTAATCTAGAAAGTGTAAATGGTAAATACTGAGTTTTATTACTTTTGAATTTAACCAAGTTTCTACCTCCCCATTCAGAGATGATGCACAGATCCGGATTGATAGAAGTAATGATATCAGCTCTAGAAACATATCTAGTTTGAAAGATAGGAGGAAGGGGAAAATGTGAAGAAGAGTGAAGTGTAGAATCATCAGCATTAGAGTGTACAGAATTAGTCGTATTGTGAAGTAAATCATTGATAAAAAGAAGGACGAGAGCAAGTGAAAAAACAGAACCCTGTTGGACATCACTATTGGTAGAGAAAGAGCGAGAGGCCGATCCCTCTACAACAGCTGGCATGGAATGGTTCTCAAAGAAGCTAGAAATTACTGAACATAGTGGGGAGGGGGGGGGGGGAGAGAAAACATAAGAGGGAGGCTGAGAAAGGAAAGACTTGTGCCACAACCTGCCAAATGCTTTGGAGATGTCGAGGGCCACGACGAAAGTTTCCCCATAATCCCAAAGAGAGGATGACTAAAGATGGGTGCAGTACGAGAGCAGATCACCAGTAGATCTCGCCTGGTGAAAACACACTGGTGATCCGACAGTGGGCTCGTAACACTCGTCTTGCCCGCGGTGCCCACAGTTTCTGTGTGGCTGTCGGTCACACTAGAATAACCAGTTACAGTATATCCTTCTTTCCTCACACAGCCAAACTGTGGAATGCTCTGCCTTCTTCTGTGTTTCCGTACTCATTCAATCTGTCTCACTTTAAAAAGGCGGGTTTCTGGCATCTTCGTAGTGTAGATTAATATAATCTTTTTCTTTTCCATTTTATTTTCTTTTACTTATTTTTTCGCCCCCTAGGCCCCGTTGTGAGTCGATGACCTGTGCCCGGGTGGGCACAGATTAATAAGAACAGTGGAGGCTCAAGGCATTAAAGGAGATATTCTAAAATGGATTAGGGCGTGGTTACAGGACAGGAAACAGCGAGTGAGCATTAATGGCACTAAATCCTATTGGAGCAACGTCACTAGTGGAGTTCCCCAAGGCTCAGTACTTGGACCATTATTATTTATTATATACATAAACGACATAGATATCGGCGTCGACAGCAACATAAGAAAATTTGCTGATGACACTAAAATAGGGTGTGTAATTAAATCTGACGAGGACTCCGCAAAACTACAGGAAGATCTAAATTTTTCGAATGGTCTAAAAAATGGCAAATGAAATTCAATGTGGACAAATGTAAAGTACTCAGTACAAGATATGTAAACCGGGAAACCAGATACCAGAGGAAGACCGATGTTATTGAAAAATCCAACTGCGAGAACGATTTAGGGGTAATGATCAGTAGGAATCTTAAGCCAAGTAAACAATGTGTATTTGCTCGAAACAAGGCTAATAAAGTACTTGGGGTTCATACAAAGGAGTGTTAGTTACAAGACTAGTGAGGTCATCTTAAAACTATATCTTGCGCTTGCGAGACCTCACTTGGATTACGCAGTTCAATTCTGGTCACCGTATTACAGAATGGATATAGAATCCTTGGAAAAAATTCAGAGGAGAATGACAAGACTAATCCTGGGCATTAGGAACCTTGAGTACAGAGACAGGTTAAAGCATCTTAATTTGCACCCCCTCGAGAGATGTAGAGTGAGGGGCGATATGATAGAGGTGTATAAATGGAAGTCAGGGCTAAACATAGGGGACATTACAAAAGTACTCAAACTATCCAACCAGGAGCGAACTCGTAACAATGGTTTTAAATTAGACAAATTTAGATTTAGGCGCAAAATAGGTAAACATCGGTTTGGAAATAGAGTAGTGGACTAGAGGAAGAAGTTACCAAATATTATCATTAACTCGAATACGCTGGATAGCTTCAAACATAGGTTGGACAGATATATGATCTATAGGGTTTGGGTGTAAATGGGACTGCCCAGTATGGGCCAATAGGCCTGCTGCAGTTTCCTCCATTCTTATGTTCTTATGTATATAAAAAAAAAAAAAAACCAGAGAGAAGTTGAACAGTGAACTTAAATTCAGTTACAATAAAAAAATCAGATACACGAATGCACAAGAGAGAAAAACATAAACGTGGAGGTACAAGGTGCCAACCGGTATAGGAGTACAGGAGTTCAAAACACTGGTGATCGTTGGTTTTTCTGCCTTCTTGAGGAGGGACTAGATTATGCACAGCTCCATATCAAAATTATCACATAAAAACGTTGTATGAGGATACTAAGCTGTGAAAAACAAAAACATAAATATTATGAATCTTTGTCCTTGACTGGTACAGATGATCTCTGGCTGATGCACTAGTTATGGGGGTACAGAGTAGATTGTGTTGTTTAGCCTCTCGCTCAATATTCCTTGGCACGTTTTGGTTGTGGCTGTGGTTTTATATGAAACCAACCATGCAGACCATTTCTTCCTAGCTTCCTGGAAATCACATACTAACTGCATGGTCATTCTCAAGCTTTCTGTGGCTGAATAACGGCAGCCATGAACAAGTTCTCCACAGTTCTCAGCATCTGAGGAGGCTAATCCTCCTCAGCGTTCTTACCTAATTCCCACTTTGACAAATGTTATGGCCCCATTTATGGCATCAAATACACCATCTAAGCTAGCAGTAGATGTGTCCATAACAACAAAACGGGAATCTAACCATCATGGTTTATGTCTGACAAATATGTGCCGACTATGTGACAACTATACCGAACATTTTAATTCCATTTATCCAACTCTACGTTCGCTACCGCTGTTAGGCCGTCTCTTAATTTACTTTAATATCCAGGTTCTAGGCGTAATCAAACAAAAAAAAAAGTGAAGTAAATCAAAAGGGAATAAAAATAAATAAAGTAAACCTTTAAGAATTTAATTAAATAAAATACTAACACAATAAAGAGCCTCGTAGGCTGTCACAACAAATTGATTCACTATCGAAACCTTTAAGACATAAATGATACTAAACATCGAAACATCAAAAGAATAAAAATAAAACATTGGATTACGTTAACACTGCATAAACATATAAAATAACTAACACTGAAATTAACTATCGTGGAACAACACTGAATTACTTAAATGTAACTAAGCAAGCACTGATGGACACATAAGAGAAATGAAAAGGTACTCACATAGATATACCACATTGGTGGCGACAGGAACAACACAGAAATAAAAAAAAGTATAAGTAACAGGTGACGGGTGTCACTCAAAAGAATGTGAACTGAATGACAAGAAGACTGGACTGAACTCCGTCTGCTGGTGGGGTACTATATATAAGGTCGGCTCCCCAGTGCGACAGGCTGGTGAAACATGGGTCGTTTAACGATGCAGATGGTCGTTAGAGAAAAAAAGAATGCTTGTTACAATACTAAATGAAGAAATAAGATGGGCTTGAACAAATAATAACAGTTAAAACCTTAACAGCACAGGGTAAGGTGACTAGAATATATAATAGTAAATATAACACATCATTACAGGAATAATATGGAACAACATGGAAGCATGTTATAAAAAATAATAGAAAAATACGACATGGTCGTAACATCGCTCACAGTATGAGTATGTGGTGCACAATAAACTAGCCGCTGTACGTGGCAAAATTAAAAATTAAAATCACCATCTCCCCTGTCGCTTTACTGGGCCCTGTTACTGTCTCTTGACTGGCCTCTTCCTCTCTTCTGTCACTTTACTGGGCCCCTTCCTCTCTCCTGTCACTTTATTGGGCCCCTTCCTCTCTCCTGTCACTTTACTGAGCCCCGTTAATCCTCTCCTGTCACTAATGGGTCCTGTTCGGCTCCCCTGTCACTTTACTGGGCTCCTTCCTTTCTCCTGTCGCTTTACTGGGCTTCGTTACTCCTCTCCTGTCACTATACTGGGCCCTGTTCGTCTCTCCTGTCATTTTACTGGGCCCCTTCCTCTCTCCTGTCACTTTATTAGGCACCTTCCTCTCTCTATTTCTGATTCATCAAGTCCTTCCTTTAACCTCTGTTTTTATTTCTATATTCTATCCCTGACTCTGTTTTCACTTTCCCTAAATCCCATTTTTTATCCAACATTTAAATAAAAATGTAATCTTTGTCATTCTATACCAGATTACTTTCATTATTCCTGAATGTTATCCACATATATAAGGATGCCTGTGGTGACGTTCATAACTAATTCTTACAATAATAATCGTGTACAAAAGACAACTTACCCCTCTGTCTCTATTTCATTTCTGTTACCCATCCCATGTGGTCTTATTTCTGCTACTTCTCTTTCCTTTCCCAACCATTGCATAAAAATCATCTATTACAATCAAATACTCCTTTCGCACCCACCCACCCACACACATAAATGTGATAATGCATATATAGTCTACGTTACAGGTTCAGTAAAGCCAGATTATTTTGATAGTGGTATCATCTTTAGTCCATTTTATGTAAGTTATGTTCTTTAAAATGAACCTACAACGAGACCAATACTTGTCTAATGTCTCACCTACAACGAGACCAATGACTGTCTAATGTCTCTCACCTACAACGAGACCAATACCTGTCTAATGTCTCTCACCTACAAAGAGACCAATACCTGTCTAATGTCTCTCATCTACAACGAGACCAATACCTGTCTAATGTCTCTCACCTACAACGAGACCAATACCTGTCTAATGTGTCTCACCCACAACGAGACCAATACCTGTCTAATGTCTCTCACCTACAAAGAGACCAATACCTGTCTAATGTCTCTCACCTACAACGAGACCAATACCTGTCTAATGTCTCTCACCTACAGAGACCAATACCTGTCTAATGTCTCTCACCTACAACGAGACCAATACCTGTCTAATGTCTCTCACCTACAGAGACCAATACTTGTCTAATGTCTCTCGCCTACTACAAGACCAATACCTGTCTAATGTCTCTCACCTACGACGAGACCAATACCTGTCTAATGTCTCTCACCTACGACGAGACCAATACCTGTCAAATGTCTCTCACCAACAGACGACAGATAGTAGGTAGATAGGCAGCTACCAAACAGGGAGGTACTACCGCCTGGGAAGATAGTGGAAGCATAATGTGTTGTCTAATGGTAGACCCTGCTGCCATGTGGCATCACGAAAATTGTGACCAAGTCCCAGGTTGCTGATCTGACTTTCTGCCTCATTTACACAAAATTGCAGGGTCTCAATTGTTTCTCTTACTTGGACAACACAACATACGTAACGTGTATCATTTCTCACTCTTGATATTTTTTTCGATTTTGTATTTATTTATGGGTATTATTATTTTATTTTATTTTTATTTGTATTAATTTGCTATTAATTTTATTAATTGTTGTAATAATAATAATAATAATAATAATGATAAATAAAATTTATAATATAAATACAAAAATAACAATAAAAATAATAAAATAATACTAATACTAACACTAATACTAATACTACTACTACTACTAATAATAATAATAATAATAATACATTTTCAATGAAAATTGTGATACTTCATCCTCGCTACCATTTGTTAGTGCAAGAACTTGAATAATTACTTCAATATTCACTTATTTACAGGAATAGCCACAATCCTCTCATGTTTTTCACAACCTAGATATACCATTAAATATCCATCTCGTGTATTTATCCAACTTACACCATTTAATCCAAGAATTTTTACTCTACCATTATAAATATTTAGGAGATTTGTTTAAAAGTCTATTAGTTGAATGATATTTTGTCTCACTCAGTCTCGTATAGAGGATAACCTGCAGTACAACAAACCTCAGTGTTCCGTAATCCGAAGTGTTTGTTCCCCTTGTGTGTGTGTATGAAGGAGAGAGACAGTGGAGGTAGCGGTGGGTCACAGAAGACTGGCAGACTGGGAATGACTCTACACCCCGAGCTCTAGGAGGCACGGAGTCACAACCACCCAACCCACCCACCACCCCACCCACACACATACATAAATGTGATAATGCATATATAGTCTACGTTACAGGTTCAGTAAAGCCAGATTATTTTGATAGTGGTTTCATCTTTAGTCCATTTTATGCAGGTTATATTCTTTAAAATGAACCTACAACGAAACCAATACCTGTCTAATGTCTCTCACCTACAACGAGACCAATACGGCAATACCTGTCTAATGTCTCTCACAGACAAAGAGACCAATACCTGTCTAATGTCTTTACCTCACATCGTCTCTCTCTCTCTCTGCACCTATAACTCTCCCTCTGTGTAGCTCAGTTCGTCACCCCGTGTTCCACCCTTTGACACATCTACCCCAGGTATCCTAAACCCTCTCCTTTTTAATCCTTTCCATCTCTCTTCAAGCCAATAGTTACTTCTTGTTGTCTCCCTTCTCTTTTATTTTCACCCTCACTCCACTGCTCACGTACTGCATGTTTTTTACAGGGATTAGCCCACCCGGGCACAGGTCACTGACCCACATCGAGGCCTGGGAGGCGAAGAAAAAAAAATATAATAATAATAATAATAATAATAATAATAATAAATACAAAAAACCCCAGATCAAGTGTGAGAAAATATATACCATATGTATGTGTAGTCAATAGTAAGAGAGACAATTGAAACCCTGTAATTGTGTGTAAATGAGGCAGAAAGTCAGATCAGCAAACTGGAACTTGGTCACAAATTTCGAGATGCCATATGGCAGCAGGGTGTACCATTAGACAATACATTACACCTTCTCCACACTTTTAATATCTCCTCCAGACCCAGCTTGGAGAAGGTCGTGCCCGATAGTGCTCCCGTTAGAGACCAAGGAAAATGGCCGCCTTGGATCGTTGTGTCGTGGGGGAAGAGGAGGGGAGTGTGGGGAAAGACGACCTCCTTGCCACTCTGTTAAGGCAGCTGGGGCAGTTGAGGAGTGAGGTTGACACTCTAAAGGGGGAAAATGAAGCCCTCAGGACGGAACTCCTTCAGGTAGGTGTCCTGCCTAGCAGGACACCTGCGAAGGAGGAGCAGGCGTGGAGAGTGGTTGTCTCCAAGGGGACTAGGGTCAGGCTCAGGAAAGCTGACCAGGGTGTGGAGTGTAGTAACCCTTACCAGGTGCTGCAGGAAGCTGGCGAGGAAGAGAAGAGGCAGGACGGTATGGATCAAGGAGAGGAAAGGGCAGTTGTACAAACCCTGCCCACAGGTAAGGTCGTGGTAGTTGGGGACAGCCAGGTGAGGTTTGTAGATAGGGCTTTTTGTGCGAGAGATAGGAAACGTAGGACTAGGGTGTGTTTTCCTGGGGCTGGGATAGGGCATGTAAAGACGTTGTCTGCATCCCTGGAGCGTGAAATTGTCACTCCGAAGTGGGGGTTTCGCCAGTAGAGAGGGGTCGGGGAAAGTGGGAGTCAAAAAACAAGCAGGTCCTGGGAAGCAAAATTAGTTGCTCAGGACAAGGGGTAAAACAGGACCAGGGAAGGGTAGGTTTAAATGTATACTATACAAACAGTAGGAGCGTTAGAAATAAAATAGACTTGCTGAGAGCGGTTGTATGTACCGAGAATGTAGACGTCATAGCAATCACCGAAACTTGGATGAATCTGGCGAGCAAAATTTTTTTTATCAGAGTACCACTTAGAAGGGTACAACCTTTTTCACAAGGACAGGGAAGGTAGGAAGGGGGGAGGGGTCGCACTCTTCGTCAAGGATACATTAAAATGTTGTATTAATAATTCAATAAAGGGTGAAATAGGAACCGAGTCTGTATGGGTAGAAATCACGGAAGGAAGAGAAAAACTAATTATGGGAGTGATTTACAGGCCCCCAAGTCTTGGCAAAGAAGCAGCTCAGCCCATATGGCAGGAAATGAGTAGGGCAGCAAAATATAACAACCTATGCATTATGGGGGATTTCAACTTCAGAAATATTGACTGGGACAACATTGTACGCGACTATGAATCTGAAGACTTCCTAGACGCAGTACAGGACAATTTTTTGAAACAACTAATTGCAGAACCTACTAGAGGTGACAATATATTAGACCTAGTATTAACAAATAAAGAAAATATTATCAGAGATATCACAGTAGGGGAAGAACTAGGTAACAGTGATCACAGAGAAATCAGGTTCACCCTAAATTGGGAAACGAAAAACAATGACAATATGGTCAGAGTCCCAAACTTTCGGTTGGCGGATTATCAGGGGTTAAGAAGGTACCTAGGTGAGGTCACCTGGGAACAGTCACGTCAGTTCCCAGTAGGAAGGGGTGAGGTCATAGATGACACAATAATTGATCATGACTATAATATATTCACTAGTATACTACATAAAGCACAAGAACAAAATATACCATACAGAAAAATTAGGTCAAATAAGAATGAGCCAAGGTGGATGACCAGAATTCTTAAACATGACATAGGAATAAAGAAAGGAATATATAAGAAATTAAAGGGAGGGGAGGAGCAGCTCAGAAACAGGTATAATGAACTATCTAGGAATGTTAAGAAAAATGTAAGGAAAGCAAAGAGAGACTATGAAATCAAAATAGCAAGAGAATCCAAGGCGAATCCCAAGGGATTTTTCCAGGTATATAGGACAAAGGGCAAGGACAAAGTTGGGCCTTTAAAGTGAGGGAGGGGAGAATTGATAAATGGCAGTGAAGAAACAAGCAAAGCATTGAACAGCTACTTCTTATCAGTTTTCACAGAAGAAATTTGCGATGAAATTCCAGAGGTGGAACTGATATTTAAGGGAAAGGAAGAAGAGAAATTAAAGAATATCACTATCAGAAAAGAGGATGTTCTTAAGAAGATAAATAAACTAAAGAAAACAAAATCCCCAGGGCCGGATGAAATTTTCCCTCGAGTCTTGAAAGAGTGTAGCGAACAGATTAGCGGACCCCTCGTAAACTTATTTACAAAATCATTAGACACTGGAGTTGTGCCAGACTTGTGGAAACAGGCAAATGTAGCACCCATATTCAAAACGGGAGACAAAGCATCAGCGTCAAATTACCGGCCGATCAGTTTGACGTCAGTAGTGGGGAAAATTCTTGAATCAATTATAGCAGATAGCATCCGATCGCATCTAGAGAAAAGAAAATTAATCTACGACTCTCAACATGGGTTTACAAAGGGAAAATCTTGTCTAACAAATCTGCTAACGTTTTTTAGGAAAGTCTTCGAGGTAGTAGATAATGACGAAAATTACGATGTTATTTACTTAGACTTTAGCAAAGCATTTGACAGAGTACCGCATCAGAGGCTTCTGAGAAAAATTTAGGCTCATGGTATCGAGGGGAAAGTTTTAAATTGGATAAAATCATGGCTCACCGATAGAACGCAGAGGGTCAGCGTAGATGGTGTTAAATCTGAGTGGGGCCGTGTAACCAGTGGGGTTCCCCAGGGGTCAGTACTAGGCCCACTCTTGTTCATAATCTACATAAAAGATTTAGATACTGGGATCAGCAGCGACATAAGCAAGTTTGCGGATGACACCAAAATAGGGCGGCAAATTAATTCAGGGCAGGATGCAAATGCATTACAGGAGGATCTAAATAAACTGCAGGGGTGGTCTGAAAAATGGCAAATGAAATTCAACACCAGCAAGTGCAGAGTACTTAATGTTGGAAGAACAAATACTTATAATGTATACAGCCTTAACAACATCAACCTAGAGAAGTCGATTTGTGAAAGAGACCTAGAGGTACTTGTAAGCCCGGACCTATGGCCTAGAAAACAGTGCGTTAATGTTCGAAATAAGGCAAACAGAGTAATGGGTTTTATATCTAGAAGTGTAAGTAACAAGAGTGCAGAGGTCTTATTGCAACTATATCTTGCGCTAGTCAGGCCGCACCTCGATTATGCGGTTCAGTTCTGGTGCCCCTATCATAGAATGGATATAAATTCATTAGAGTCGGTGCAGTGAATGACAAAAATGATTCCGGGACTTAGAAACCTTCCATATCAGGATAGGTTAAAGAAACTTAACTTGCATTCCCTAGAAAGACGAAGAGTGCGGGGAGATATGATAGAAGTATTTAAGTGGGTGAAAGGAATCAATAAAGGGGATATAGATAAAGTTCTTATAATATCCGAGCAGGATAGGACTCGGAACAACGGATTCAAGTTGGATAAGTTTAGGTTTAGGAGGGAGATAGGAAGAAACTGGTTCACAAATAGGGTGGTGGACGAGTGGAACAAGCTTAGCAACTTTGTAGTAAGTGCGGGAACTCTGGAAAGTTTCAAAAGGAGGCTAGATAGATTCATGGATGATAGAGAGTGGTAGTAACTCTCGACAGGAGCTGCCATGCACAGGCCAACCGGCCTATTGCAGACTCCTTATTTTCTTATGTTCTTAATAGGTCCATCACACGACTTTCAGAGCTCCTACTGTTATCTATAAGCAACAGCCTACACTCACGCCCAGGTCACCCACCACCTGCATAGACAATCATCACCAAACTTGCAAAACTAGACATTACTCCTGCTGACACACACACACACACACCTCACACCAAACCATCCATGGAAATAAACACACACTGCATTTACATAACTTAGGATACAATACTCAGAAAATTACATCAATACTACACATAATATTTCCACAATACAACACGGAGTCCTTTAGTACCTCCATTTACGTCTTGATAGTCACCTGCACCTTTGTAATCCAGCTCCGCGATCTCTCCATTGTCATTAATCCTTACATTCATCACTAGGACACGTCTTGAGGACATATACACCAAGGAACGTACAAATGTACTGTAGTACAGTAGATACGAATAATCGCCCGATCAAGATTTAAAAATTAACTGATGTTTTGTCTACTAGGGTAAGTTTGCTTTTATTGCTAGAAGTTAATGAAAAATAATTAATATATGGTAAAATGTTCTCCGTGGACGAGTTTGTAAAATAAAGTGTCAGTACCGCTGCATCTGACGCCGTTCACCCACCTGCTTAGTCTCCAGGCGTCGTGTCACAATGCGAGCAACTCTTCTTTGTGGGAACTATGAATGGTTCTCTTTAAGAAAATTTATAATCAGTGTCAGACGTGAATAGGTGTTGCCGAGTACACATTGCTCATCCTTAAATTAGGGTACAGAGAATGACAAGTCTGATGGTGGAAGCGTGATGTTACGGAGATCAGATCACGGGCATATCAAAGGGAGACTGTGTTAATCCCATATCGTGTACGTGAGCGCAGTCATTTGTTGTAGATCGCTTTCGTTTGTTCATTTTATATAAAAAAATCTGTGTGTGCTCCTGAGAAGTATTCTTTTAGCGACTTATTTACATTTTTACATGAACTATTTACCGGCATTATTTTCACAGGAGGCGTCGACACCTCACTGGAAGGTTTCTAAGTCCCAGAATCATTTTTGTCATTCGCTGCACCGACTCTAGTGAATTTATATCCATTCTATAATAGGGGCACCAGAACTGAACCGCATAATCGAGGTGCGGCCTGACTAGCGCAAGATATAGTTGCAATAAGACCTCTGCACTCTTGTTACTTACACTTCTAGATATAAAACCCATTACTCTGTTTGCCTTATTTCGATCATTAACGCACTGTTTTCTAGGCCGTAGGTCCGGGCTTACAAGTACCCCTAGGTCTCTTTCACAAGTCGACTTCTCTAGGTTGATATTGTTAAGGCTGTATACATTGTCAGTATTTGTTCTTCCCATATTAAGTACGCTGCCAGGGTCAGGGTTGATGCCGGGGTTCTGGCAGCGGCCTTCGGGTGGCGCGGTGGTCGTAGAGGCTGTTGTGGGTTTATCTGGGTCCTGGGGGAAGGGAGGAAGCGAGCAAATAAGTCACAATATATAACTACGATCCTTTGAGTATGTGGAAGGTTCAGTATGAGGGAGAAAGAGTAATGAGATGTATAAATATGAGAGGAGGAGGAAGTAAATGGTGTAAAGAAACATGGAGCGTGAGGATGAAAAAAAGTTGTACTATTATACTGAGGAGTGGTGGTGGAGAAAACATAGGTTATTAAAGTCTGTGTGGGTAGTGGTGGGCAAGGAGGGTAGATGACTCACCAGGCGGGCAGGGTAGGTGGCTGGGATTTATTTTGTTTATTGCCCCCGCACTGGGGCTAGTTTATTGGGCACCCCCTTACATCCTGTACAAGGTGAAGCGCAAAAGCGTTTACAGCTCCCATCTGGGAAGCATGCATAGTTCAGCTTGCCTTCATGACTCATGCATTAAGGGCGTAGAAGGCTGAAGGGTCATGGGTTTTGTCAGCAAGTTACAAAAAGTGACAGAATGATAAATGTGTGGGGGTAAAATTCCCGGTACAATTCATCTGTGTATGGCAAAGCGTAGCAGGTCCCTAATGATGTCAAGTGCCTGTCTCTAGGAGGAGGGATATCTGGTCAGGGAGGGAAGAGGTGTTGGTAACTGTGAGGGGAGTGGAGGATGCAGGTGGAGTGTGGGCGGTGAGGGTCAGAGTAGAGAGCGATGTAGTCAAGTTTCCCTCCCCCGATGTGGGTGGGTGAGGGAGGGCAGAGGAGACGTACAGGGTCAGGAGTTACTCCGGGAGTTTGAGTGGGGCCCCTGGGAGCAGAGACTGGGGTGCCTGGCGTTGAGGTCCCCCACAAGGGGGGTGGAGGTGATATGGTGTGGTAGGACAGGTACAGTAGAGGTGGAGAGAGGCACATAGGCATTGACAATATTGAGGGACATACCTTTTAGTGTGATTGTGATGGCCTGTGAGTCGGTGGTGTCGTCATCAAAGGGGGCGTCGAGAGGTTGGTAGGGGACATCCTTCTTGACGTAGATACGTAGTTCACGTGCACGTTCTCGTGGTGGTTCATCGACGCGGGGAACAGGGGTGGATGGGCTCTCAACACATGTGTAGCCACTGAACATATAGGTACCAGCAGCACACCGCGTTTCTTGGAGGCACAGAACGTCGACGTCTTCAGTGTGGGTATAAGTTTTGAGGGCACCAAACTTGTTTTGCAAGCCATTTATGTTTCAGGTGAGTACCTGCAGTCCTGTAGCGTTGCTATCCATTGTGGTGTATTTTACTGGTTTACAGGAGGGCCGGTTGGGTACATGTGTACCCCTGACGTGGAAGGGTGGGTCTTAGGTGCAGGCATGCCGGTGGGGTACGGGGATCCGGGGGTGGTGTCCTCAGGTCCAATAAGAAGCCCTGGTGGAGACAGCACAGACACAGGAGCGGGCGCGGCTTGCGATGGGTGGACAGGTTGAGGCATCACGTGTTGTGGAGATGAGGCAGGACTTAACTCGGGGGCAGCAGGACACGCGAGGGAAGGCCCAGTAGGCGCCACACCAGTAGTGATGGCCGACGGCGGTGGGGTAGGCCGTGGGCAGGGGGGGGCTCACAGGTGGACAAACAGCTTGTGTCAAACCAGAGGGGAGGAGTGAGTAGGTGGCAGCAGAGGGAAAGAGTAGGCCGTGTAGGTCACAGATGGTGGTACAGATTGTAACAAAGAGTTTTTCAACACAATTGGTAAATTATTGGAAGAGGGATATGATCTGTGTCATGTCACCGGGGGGAGGGGGGGGGGGGCACCGGTGGGAGCACAAGGCCTGACAGCGTCAGAGTAGAGACGGGGATGAGGCCCAGTAGTGGTCGAGTTGGGAAACGGCAGGTGCTGTTGTGCTGCAGCCTGGCGAGTTCAGGTGGAGGCAGGTGTTGTTGAAGAGGAAATCATTGCTGGAAACAGAGGGGACGCAGAGGGAGGCGGCCCGGTAGACGGGGAGGGGGGGGGGGGCGTTGTGGTAGACGCGGCCTTCGGGGAGGCTTTTCCCCTTGGACAGACGGATTATTGGGGCATTGCCGTGAGTCAGCATTGTGCCGACCGCCACAGTTACAGCACCTGGGGTCATCTACATAGCCCACACCACCCCTATTAAGGTGCTCTTTGATTTTTTGGGCACAGGCGGCGGAGTTATGGTTACGTGAACAGAAGCGACATCTGGGATGATCACGTCAGCAGCAGGCAGTGAATGTGTGACCCCAATGAAAACAGATAACACATAAAGCAGGTCCAGGGTGATAGGGCTCTGCATAAAGTGAAGGGAGGACTGGGTGGGACTCCACAGT
Source organism: Homarus gammarus (assembly GCA_958450375.1). Taxonomy (NCBI): domain Eukaryota; kingdom Metazoa; phylum Arthropoda; class Malacostraca; order Decapoda; family Nephropidae; genus Homarus; species Homarus gammarus. The sequence goes on from CAUDMG010000372.1 coordinate 186,242, forward strand.
GGTTGGCCACTCCCTTCCACTTACTTGACAATGACAGCAGCTTGTGGCATCTTCCCCCGGTAAGGTCGATGTATACTGAGTATACTGTACTATAATTAAAGTCACGAGCATCTTCGACATCAGCGTATAGGGGGAATTGTTTCACTTGGATGTGGCAACATTCATCAGAATATTCTGGGGGGGGGGGGGGGGGGGACACCAGGACAACCCCGTCAAAGCCAACAGTAATAAGTGTTTCATAGACCTCAGGAGTCTGACACTTGATAAAGTTCCGGTTCCTACCTTTTCGGAATTGAATGTTGAGACCATGTTGTCTACAGAACTTCTTCATCCAATTAAACCATTCCTCGACGGTTTTCAGTGAGTCCTTGAGGAAGTGTAGATTCAGCTTAATTGGCTGGTTGGCAGAGGGCAGGGTGATAGGGTCCGTGGCATTGGTGTTTCCACTCCGGCTAGAGTTTCCCATAGAAACAGTATCGTCACTGTCACAATCACTGGGGTCTGAATCTTGAAGGGTGTTGGATTCAGTATGACCAGACGAGTTGGCAATGGCATCCGTATCAAGGATGTCTGGGGCGCTTACGTCGACCCCCCCCCCCCCCCCCCCATACGGGCAAAACCTTGCCGGCTGATGGGAGTCGGTTCTGAGGGGACCTTTATGGGACGCTCGGGAAGTCAAGAGAACCTATGGGTACGTTTTTCCCCTTTTGTGGTGGGTGGGTGGGGTTGTCGCCGCCATAGTCATAATAAGGTCGAAAGGCCGATGGTGGCAGTAGCCATGGAAGTCGTCATCGCAATGCTCCAAGTCATAAGCCCGCCAACTTGGCCTGTGTGGTGACGAGAGTATGTCAGAGAATCACAGACAGCACTTTGAGTATATCCTATACTTAATATCAATTAGGGGACCACCTGATGATTAGGCACCCACACTTATTTCACTTGATGATTAAACCCCCTAACGTTAACATAACCTAGTGCTACCCTAACCTAACCTAAACTAACCGACAAGAGGTGTTTAATCATCAGGTGAAATAAGTGTGGGTGCCTAATCTTCAGGTGATACCATTTAGGAAGTGAAAAACTGAATAAGCAATATCATTGGCCGGAGTAACATCAATGATATCATTCGCTGTCATTGACATTTTAATGTCGTTAAGGTGTTTAAGCGTATAACAAGGTTAGTAATTACATTAATCCATCAAAAGTTAAAATGGTAAAGAAGAATGTGTCATGTACTCAGGTGCGATGGAGACAGCAAAAAGGGTATACGAAACTAATAAAGAATTCTAAGCAGCCATTAGTAATTTTAACATAGGGCTATCAACACAAATACAAGTCACGTTAGGTGTTTCAAATTACTTCGTGTTTCATTTATATGCTATTCAATAAATCTTAAGAAGTCGTAATAATTTTTTGCCACATGTACAGTCTCATTCAAGATTCTTCGGACACTGCAGGAGACAGATGGCAACTCAAGGCCGTTTGTTTACTAAAGCACGTAATATAATATAATACGAAAGAACAAAGCCCAACCAATAATTAAGCAACAGTGAACTAAGTAACCAATCACCGATAACCTTTTACATTCATTCATAATTTTTACTACTTACTTTGGTAAAAAATACGGCCTTTAGTTGCCAGGTGTCTCCATCAGTGTTCGAAGAATCTTGTACGAGACTGTACAAGTACACCGACATACAACAACCTGTATTATCTTATCTTATTACGCTATGCACTCTTACCTCGTTGTACCCCATAAAGCCTGGGCTCTTGGTCTATTGCCCCGACTGGCTGGGGTATAATGACATAAATATCTTAGCGTTGTACACAGACAAATAAACCACTGAATTATCAGTCACAAGTTTTGGCTGCTCTACTGATTATAACGTGTAAACGTGTTGTAAAGAATGTGTTAAGTTAAAATATTAATTAGTAGTTGTACTGTGTTATGCAGCCATATGTTCCAACACCACAGCCGACCATAAAGTATGTTTCAAGACTTACTTAAAATGAGAACTTTGTGTCCTTCAATTACCGTCGTTAAATATTCTCGGACATCGTAGGAAATTTATCTTTTGTATGATTATGGTCGGTTAAGGCATCGCAGTAAAATACAATTTAATCGTAATTTGTTTTATTTCTTTCAAAACAAATCATCAGTTACACTTGTGCCTGTTTGATCCTGTAGAGGTTCAGTCAGTTAGTGCTTGTGACCCGATGGTAGTGTTGGTGTATTAGGCGCAGTCATTGACGCAGACATTTCCTTCTGCACACACAGTCTTGGCCCAGTCACAGAGGTGGTTGGTGGGGGAGAAGAGAGTGCCGGCGGGACACTTCTCTTCCGTAGCATCATATCCCCCTGACCCATTCTGTCAAAAATAAACATAACATTAACTGACACTGCCAGCACTATATCTGCACTAATGAATTTCCTCGTAGTTATTGCTGTAAGTGATATGAATATGATACAGTGTTTGGTGGGAGGATAGTATAAGGAAGTGTGTGTGAATAACCTTAGTGTTAGTACGAGGAAGTGCGAGGGGTTGTACACACCTGAGAATGCTTTGAGGAAATGAGGCAATGAAGTTAAGAAAATAAACAAATATAAAGTGATGAACAGATAAATATGAAAGTAAGGAGAAGAATACCTGAATAGATATATAGTAGACTTTGATCGCCATAAAACTAAACTTCATGCCACTAAGAATTTCAGGAGTTTGAGTTCAGTTGGCACAAAAATTTTATATGTAGGAATCTAACGGGATATTGCAGGGCATATTTGGAACAAGTTAAGGGTCTACTAGATGGTGGCGCCACGTCTGGTTGTTAAAATGTTTAGTTTATGAATTTTAACAATTCTACAAGAAATCCAAAGATACACAGAGGAAGGCACTGACCGGAGCACACTCATAGTAGTGGGTACAGTCATTGGGGTCAGCGTTGTTACCGGGCTTAGTGCACACATCGTCAGGAGGCGGCTTAACGGTGGTGGTAGTAGTGGTGGTGGTGCTCGTGGTGGGCTCAGTCGGCGCGCTCGGGTCCTGTACGACAAAGTCCATATCTTTAGTGTTAAAACTAATACGAAATATAAAATTTACTACCAGACACATTCTATGTCAGTCAAAGTGGTTCAGAATAGAGTTATGCTCTTCAGGTCGACATAATTACATAATTGTCTCACAACACACACACATATATTACTGTAATAGTCAAAGTTAAACAAAAGAGATACTAATGAACCGAATATTGTTGCCAAATCTGTTTTGTTGCCCAAAAGAGAATTGGTGCTGATCCACACAGCAGAGAGGTTGAGAGGGTTACATGGTATGAATTAGGTCGCGTGAGAGGGTCTCATATTGAATGGGTAGAGAGTAGCTTACCCTGGTGGTGGTGGGAGGTGGAGGGGGAACGGTGATGATACCGCCAGAGAAGGTCTCCACCATGGTCTTGATGAGGTCATAAGGACGAGCGTTACAGTCGCCGCGGAAGTCGTCAGTGTCGATACTCCACACCATCATGCCTGCCAGGTTGTGTTCCTTGGCGTAGCTAGCCTGCGTATGACAATTAATTACTGATAAAACCAGAATATTTTGCTACTATATAGGCGTAGATACTCTATGGAATATAAAAATATAGTTTTATCTTCATTGATAAGCCTTTTCTTGATATACACAAGTTAAATGGTGAGTTTACCTTAATAGCGACGGAGGTGTGGTTCTCGTAGGAGCACCACAGCCTACCACGGTAGGCGTAAGGTTCGTTCATGCCTGGCGCTGTCTTGATGGTCCACTGGTCGGGGTGCGTCGTCTGCGCGTAGCAGATCTGAAAAACAAACAAACAAGAGGTGACCAGCTTGATTTTGCTTGTCCTTACGAACATGTTTCTTCTTCAAAGGAGGTTAAGATTGCGTTTTGGTGTGATGTGGCCGTTTTGAATAAATGTAACAATATAAGAGTCAAATATGCACAGCAGTGCAGATAAATATGACACAAAATTTTACGCAACCGTATGAAAATGATTATTTAATTTTACTGGTGCCAGGATTCTTTGAGGAGTAAACCATCCCTAGACATCCAACTGTAAATACAGTACTTTAGGCTAGACAACAAAGTGGATATTTAGGTCCTAAAATTGAGGAGGGAAACACCGATTGTTTTTATTACTTGGCGGGGAATAATATTGTTATTATGATAAAAAGAAAAGAGTTGGTGTGACAAGTGTACCTCGTTGTATCCCCACATGCCCGGTTCCTCAGTCCAGGGTCCAGCCTCTCCTGGTTGGCTGGCTGGTGAGTAGTAGTCTGTCTTGGAGGCGTCGTCCAGGGTCCAGCATCTACCGTAGAGGGGCACACCCAGGGCGATCTTGGAGCTGGGCATTCCTTTATCCATCCAGTAGTTCACGGCGAAGTCCTGAAATAGGAGAGAGGATAACAATGTCACTAACTTACACAAAAGAATATCCTGGATGAATCATAACAGACATAGGGGTCATATAACAGATTCACAACGCCTCTTACATTTATTCTCTTTAAACGGGAATCAAACAAAGTATTGGGTTCCCATAAAATCTATACAGCTTCGATCCCATTCTTAGCCTCCATCTTTCCATCGTAGTTTTAACTGTGCTACTTTGATATACATTTCACATCAAAAGGTAAGGAAACTCGTTAAGGTCATCCTAATGTGAGACTCGGGGAAAGTGAACGGGAAAGGTATGATATAACTTACGACGTTAAGGTTCTTATTATCGCCGGTGTCGTCGGGATAAGGGTACAGTCCAGACTGGTGGTGGACGAAGGGTTCCCAGTCACCGTGAAGATCGTAAGTCATGAGGTTCATAATGTCGAGAGCTTGGGCCATCTTAGGTACATCGTATCCACCATCGATCTTATCCTTTCCGGCAGACACGGCGGCCGTCAGGATCATCCCGTTGGAGTGCAGGGAGTCCGACATCTCCAGGAGTAGGGTAGCGTAGTTTTGCTGCAAAGAAAATAATCTATAAACTCCCAGCCTTTCACAGTCTACACCTCTACGGTATGCCAGCGATACAGTCTACAGTGTCAGGGTCACACCATCCACAGTATCTGGATTATGCAGTCTACAGCATGTAGGCCGTAAAGTGAACTAAAGAATATACTGTACTTGTGCATTCAGTTTATATGAGCACATGAAATAAGTGAATGTAGTATGAGTGTATTCACCGACCTTGTCCTGAGGCTTGCCGCCTCTCATGGATGGGTACTCCCAGTCGAGGTCTAGACCGTCGAATTTGTGAGCCTTGCACAGGGCGATGGAGGAGTCGATGAAGGTCTTCCTCTTGGCGGGATCCATAGCCATCTGTTAACAGTTAGGGCCACATTTGCATTTTGTCTTTATATTGTATGTCAATAAAATCTTTCTTCATTCAAAGACAAAGAGGGGTAGCACAAAGAGTGTTTGCATTGGCAAGTGCTTTGAGCCATAGTACAAGGTGAATATTTCTATCTCTATGTGTCTATCAAATTTTATTCCACTCCCAAACAAATAGGAGCGTAATTAAGACCTTAATATCGTATATAGATAAGGTTATAACGTAATATAAAAAATATATGTAATTTTACTAACATTGGAGTATTTGGTCGAACCCTCATTCCAGCCACCGATGGCCAAGGTTGTGACCAATGCGGAATTCTTCTCCTTGAGAGCGGTGAACCTGTTGTAGGCACACTCTCCGTAGTCCTTACACAGTTCGTGCCACGGGTCCAAAACCTGCCAGAGACATCACATTAAGTAGTCAGAATAATTTGTTGCCTAACCCTAGTAACCAAACTGTACTGTATACTAATATATACATTTGAATGTTAGAATGTCCTTGAAATAACACAAAATATAAAAACACTTAAGATTTAATAAGAGAGTTATTAGAATATATCATAAATTATCACCAGAAAAGTTACGTTAGTTTCTTTATAATCTTACCTTGATTTTCGAGTTGGAGCCAAGTCCGGCAAAGGCAAAGATGAGGTGAGAGCAGATCTTGGGATCAACGTCCTCTACATCAAAACTGCCCTTCCCTGGCCTGTACACGGCCCATGACTCCAAGTAGCACACCATCACGCCCTCTGTCGACAAATTAAAGAGATAATAATAATTTCTACATTAGGCCTCCATATTAGGGTGTGTCAATTTTGTCAACATGTTAAAAATCAAATTTGGTAGTCAAAATATTGTGCCTCTTTATGTCTAAACTTGAGATTAGCAAACAAAAATGAATTGAAATAACCCTCACCTACATCAATTATACCTTAAAGTTTCAAATATCAGTATTTCAACAAATTAATGAGACTTGATTAGAAGTATTCACTTGATATTAACTAATCTCATGTAAGCATATGGATTATGGAGTATTTTATGGTTCTATAGCTTGTGTACAATATGCATGTCAGAACATGAACAGGCTCTCCGTGTGGGACAGTTTAATTCTTGTTTTGACTTGTACCAAGCGTGAGGATAAGGCGCCCGGCTCACTCTCCTTCTAGATATCATAGACGGTGGTTTGCTCTCATTGCACTTGCACCTACTCTACCAGACGAATTCTACATTTTAATTATTGTAAGTAGGGCATATTGATTGTCGCAGTTACTTATATCATTGTATAAAACATTATGTTCTAAGAAATTATTATGTTATTTCTGTTACAGCATTTTTGATAAACAAATTGATATTTTTTGAAACAACAATTGAATTATGAAACATTGAAATATTTTTCTATTTGTCAGATAGTGTGAAGATGTCAAAATTGAAGACAAGAAGTCAGTTGTCAACCCACTTGAGCCTGCTAGTTGGTAAAGGGAAGGAGCTTCCTGTATCAGAACTTCCAACAGTGAGAGACATGCTAAGATTAGGGTTACTCCTTCGAGAAAAAAATGCAAAGGACAGAAGGAACTATACAGATAAAGAACTCATAAATGACATGATAGTCCCTCTTCTGCATTAATGGACAAAAGCTAATGCACTATTCAAACCACCTGTGATTAATCAGTGTCGAACTATTGAGCTAAAACTAACGAAATTATGGCACAAAGCAGTTGAAACATCACTTGGTAAAGGAAACTTGGCCAGGAAAAATGAATTTCTGCACACACTTGATACTCTGTTTGACATTTTGACCTGCAAGTGCTCCATACAATTATGTTCTGAATCCAACTGTTCTCACTCAGGTAAGAGAGAAAATAATTCCCACATTGATTGTGGTTGTCCTCGTGAAAAGAAGATCCCTGTTTTAGAGCTTGAATTTATAAAGGCACAGAGGACAAAGGCAGAAGGCCAAGGAAGTATGCAAATGGGTTCAATAGATTATTCAGAAACAAAGAAGCAGATTGCTAATGCCAAGAAGAGAGAACAAATCCGAGAGAGGGAACAAAAGAAGAAAATGAAGAGTGAAGAAGCCATCCAAAGAGAGGAAGAGCTGTGTCAAGATGTTTATCACTTCTTTGATAGTTCTTCTGATGAACAGGAAGCAACATCAGATGATAGTTCCAAAGAGCCATCTGAACCTTTACCAAAGAAAATGAAATACAACACAAGAAATATTTCAAACATTGCTTTAGCTAGTATTCGCCACCATGCTGGACTTCGTGAGGCTGCAGAAATTGCAACTGCCACTTGGATAGATGCAGGCCTCATCAGCCGAGAGGATGTATCTTTGGTGATAGATCATAATAAAATTAGAAGAGCACAAGAAAAAATAATGAAGGAAATATCTGATCAGCATGAAAAAGATTTAAGCGAGGGAGGGCTCTCCTGTCTTTTGTTTGATGGAAGAATAGATGACACAAAAGTTTTGCTAGAAGTAGAGGGAGTGAACAGAAAGTTTCCAGGTCTCATCAAAGAAGAACACTACTCTGTCTGTTCTGAGCCTGGTGGTCGGTTTTTGTTTCACTTTGCTCCCGAAACTGAAGTAGAAGGGAAGAAACATGCAGAGGTCATTGCTGATCATATTTTATGTTGGGTTCAGGAGAGAGGACTTGGCAGTTCACTGCAGGCTGTTGGTGGAGATTCAACTGCAGTGAACACCGGATGGCAGGGGGGTGTAATGACGCATTTAGAGAAAAAACTAGGAAGAAGACTTGTTTGGATTGTATGTGATTTACAAAAAGGCGAGCTACCTCTTCGTCATCTCATCCAGGAACTTGATGGTCCTACAAAGAGCAACAACAAGTGGTCAGGTCCCCTTGGCATCATGCTGGATGAAGCAACACAACTAGAAATAAATACAACCTTTCCAAAGGTCGAAGTTGGCCCTCCCCTTCCGGCGTTGTCTGAAGGAGTCATCAAAGATCTCAGCACAGATCAATCCTATGCTTATCGTATTGCCCAAGCAATAAGATCAGGAGAAGTGCCTCAGTCATTGGCTCTCTTGGAGATTGGACCTGTCAGTCACAGCCGTTGGTTAACTACAGCTCTTCGTTTCTGCAGGATTTGGATTTCCAAACACGAATTGAAGGGCAAAGTGCTGAAGAATTTGAGGTTAATTGTTGAATTTATTATTGGAGTTTATCTTCCCCAGTGGTTTAGTGTGAAACTTAATCCTATGTGGGTGGATGGGCCCAATCACCTTTTGTTTCAATTGCAGCTAGTAAGAACACAGAGGAAGGTAGTGAGGGACATCGTGTTACCTGTGGCAAGAAGGTCCGCTTGGTATGCTCGATCAGAAGCAGTTTTGCAAGCAATGCTTTGCAGTCAATGTACCAATCTCCGAACCGAGGCTGTAGAAGTCATTCTAAAGATTAGAGGAACGCTAATAGATGACGACCAGTTGGGAGACTGTTCGTTTCATTCAAGAAAAGTTCCCCCAATAAACGTCAATGCCACCAAATTGTCAGAATTGGTTGACTTGAGTTTGGAAGTCTTAGAGCCACCATTGACAACAAGTCTAACTAGCCAAGAATTGAGAAACCTTAAAGAGACTCCAATGCAGGTGCCGAAGTGGCCTTCCCACACTCAAAGTGTGGAGAGATGTGTGAAAATGGTCACAGAAGCAGCGGGCCATGTTTACAGCCACGAGAGGCGAGAAGGTTACATCAAAGCACAAATAGCAAGCAGACTACTGATGACAAGAAACCAAAGCAAAGAGAGTATGAAGGCATTGGTTACTTTCAAATAGACTACGGATAATAAAATATAATAATTTGAAACTTGAAACAGTAACATGTGTGCAAACGCTGGTTATGTTATAAATTCACAAATATGTACATTTAAAAATCCATTTGATGTAGGTAGGACTTATTATAAAAAAAAATTTATGCCAGAATATTGTTTTGCATGCTTAAAGACTACAATAAATTGCTACCAAATTACTCGATTTTCAATTTAGCCAGTTCACCCCCTAAATTGACACACCCTACTCCATATGTGTCGAGTCACCTCGTGCGTAAAATCGTCACCTGAATCTCAGTTTGGATTTAAATGAGCTTGAAATACATCCTTAATATGTGGTGACAAATTCTACTACTAATGTTTGTTTCATCCTACGAATTTATATCCTTACTTATTAAACACTGCGTAGTAGCTGCAAAAGCCCTCTCCCATCCCTCTTACCTCCTAAAGTAAACCTTAACCCCCTCAACCTGTGTACCACATCTACCCCTTACTCACGAGCGATTCGGAATCATGCTTCAGTGCACTCTGGATTCACACATCATGGTGAAATAGAACTGGCAAACGCTAACTGTACCACGTGGAAGTGTGGGCGACTGTATGTTGGTAAGCGACGAGCTGCAAACATGCGCTTGAAATTTGGCAAATCGTAAAATGAAAAAGAAGACGCAAGGTAATACTCAGAGATTGTGTAAGTCCTTGAAATTTTATCAGAATAAAAGAAAGAAAATTAATTTATAGAGAACGTAAACATTTTGTATGGTCCATCGTCGTACACTTCACTTTAACTGTAACATTCCTGAACGTAAACATTAAATATGACTCTTTAGGCTGAGCACGGTACACTCAGGGCGGCCAACACAATATTTTAGTTTTATAAAATTTTTATTTTGTAATGTTTACTCCCCTAATACAACGAAACCTTGCGATAAAAGCCAAAACAGTGAAGAAAAGCCCAAGAATAATTAGTTATATTAAACGTGGAAAATCTAACCAAAATAATATTGCTTTGGTATTGCATATGGAGAAGCAATTTATAAATTTTTCAGTACTGATGTGGTCTGTATTTGGTCTACTGGGAGGAAGAGAAGGAAGATGAATAAATATATAAATTAATAAACATATCAATGATTAATATTCTTTTATCTTTTAAGATTCTTCATCGTATAGAAGTTAGGATTTAACATAAAAAGGGATGTTTGGGTTCCTTGGTTAGTGCTTTGCACTCCCGGCCTTTGAGAAAAGAGTTCCAACACCTGGAGAAATATGGCTGATAGTGTGTGATCGTCTGTAGTGTCTAAATATACCTTTCACCCAGTCATACTAGTCTCCGGCACTAGCCAGTCTTTGCCTTGGGTTGCAACAATATCCTTCCATTGTCAAGTTAAGAGTCAGGACTGGTCAGTCATTCCCGCCTGGTGGATGTTTGTCAAAGTAAAAACTACAGGAGCCAGCGTAAAGGATGTTTGCTATTGACCTTCCGTAATGATCTATCACAACTTAGCTCTGTTGTTATTATGAACTGATGTATGGAAAAGCTTTTTGTCTCCGCTCAGTTTGTGCCCAAATATCATAATTTTGAAATAAAATATCTCATATTAATTCTTCGTCCCTATAAGTTCTGACTTACAGGAACTACGCATAACGCAAGTTCCTCGTGACTTGCTCAAAGGTCTGTAGAGGTTAACGAGCTAAGCAAAAAAGGAAAATAAAAAAGTCAAAGATATGTATCTCACTCTGGCGAAAAAGTTATTATATAAAAAAGACTAGATGTGAAGGATCCCCAACTAATTAAGTGACAATGATGAAAATACCGTGGTGATAATAATAATTCAATATCAAAACTTTCTCTAGGGTAAATAAATGTACACACGTGTTTTTGGGAGGGAGATGATAAAGTGGAACAAGCGAGGGCAAGAGTGTACAGTGCCTAGTTAAGTGGGCGCTGCAGTTCTAAAGGAGCTCAGTCCTAATAATTAAATTACAGTAAGTTTGGGTCTAATAGGAATGAGGCTCTTTGCTGTGTTACAAGAGAGTACCTGTTAGAGAGAGCGCGACGGCGAGAAGAGGCAGCACTAGAAGGATTCTCATGACAGATAATACTTGAGTATGTGTGGACGTGTGGTCTCTCTCGCTCACTTATATAGCCACTCTTGCCCGTCCTCCTGCCTATAGGTGCACAAGCACCAGCATCATAGAGCCACACGGCCTTGATAGCGTGGTATCATATCCCTGGGAACTCACCATCATTGTGTTGATTGTGACAAGGACACAGGAAGGCTTGTAATCACTGTCACTGGGTTACGGGTGCAGCGAGCTCTTCGATATCACATCTTCCAGGCTCACGTTCGGATCCCCAATTCAGAAACTTCTGGATCATTCACTGTAATTGTTCCTTGAGAGATAGACAGCAACTGCTAGATGATTTGAGATAGGAAATTGATAATTAGAACACTTGTATTGGTAAGTAAATGCAATGTGTCTCTTCACTTTATACATACAATATTTGGTCTCTTCAACTTCAACAAAGTATCGTCTATACTGCACCTGTCTGCATCTGAGTTGACGTTACTTAACCTATATTTCATGTTGTATCGTATTTAGATTGGCCACACTATGAAGAAACAACGGACAAAGAACACCAATTCTGAAGAAAAAACACTTCTGATTGCGGTCACATCAATGAGACTTGATTAAATTTATGTTTTTTGTACCGACCACTACTGAGGAATATCTGTGTGACAAATGTGAAGCACCCAAAAAATGCGAGGCTCTACCAGAAACGATAATTTCCCACTTGCGTGTGCTGCTGACCTCTTTCATCAGTAAATCGACGAGACGAAGTACCAGAAAACACAACTAGCTCGCCGATGTTTGGAGTAATCCACCCGGCAGCGCTGGTGACTTACGTAAATGACTGCCAGTTGTTTATAAGTACAGTAGGGCCAGACAAAATTAGGAATACACTGTAAGTCCAAGCGTCAGAGCTTTGAAAAAAATCTGTCATGATGAGATCTGAGGTAAAAATGAAACATAAAATCACAGTTTTATGAGGCAGGAATGATAATGCCATCAAAGTCAACGTTGAATTAGATGTTATTGCTGAATAATACACATTTTTCTGTAATGGCGCTGATGGAGACCGTGTTGGATGCAACCCACTCAACTATGTAGGCAATACTTTCTGTTGTGTAACATTAACTAAATTTTATGTGACTGGTAAAAACGATTCAATCCTTTATGAAAAAAAAATCATATGGGCTGGTTTTTACTGTAAGACCATTAATGTGTAATAGAAAAAAAAAAGTTGGATCTGGTGCGGAACCCTGAGGGACCCCAGGATATACACAGTGGTTGTCAGAAAAATGTAAGTCCCGGCCTACATGCACTCTGGTCGGTCAGAAAAACAAAATATATTGGGACTCAAGGAAAAAGGCCAAGAGAAGGTAATTTGACAGTTGAGAATCGATGTGAAACTCAAGTGCTTTAGGAAAGTCAAGAGTAACTGATTCACTATTTCAGTCTATTAGTATAGACAGTCTCCCCAAACCCTTTCACTACGGGGACGCCACGTTTAATATTTATTCGGCCAACGCCGACGGTTTTATTCAGCAGAGGCCTCCGTACACAAAGGGGGGTTAATAGTGCCTCAACACTGCATACTTAAAAGCTGATAAAACGTTCCCCTCAATACTAGCAAACGACGAAAAATAGCTGTATCAGCATGAACCTCCAGAGTGGTCAGTATCCCCGATGGTTCATACCTCTTAACTGTCTTCAGTGCTGTTCTTCTTGCTCAAATAGTAGTGGCATTATCAGGTAGGTCTCAAACAAAATGCCATGCACCTCTTCTTGATCGATGGCAAAAGATGATCAAGTCTAGATCACTCCCACCTGTGCCTATGACCCGAGGCCCCATGGGTTAGGGTTAACTTCTCTCAGTCCCGACAATGCTAAGTCCTGAAAAATGTACAGCTGCACCTTTTCTACCGAAGACAGGGAAGGGACTTGCCCATCCACATAAAAATGCAAAGGAAATTCCCATATTAACTATGACATTGAGTGCTTCGGAAGCTTCTCTGTCACCTGAGACACCGTCCCCGCCTACGCAATATGATTAAACAGTTGAAGGAATTTCCTCTCACGAACAGCTAAATTTCTAATGAAGTGAATTTCGTTAGGGTAGTCGAAATTCTCTTGGGCCTTCTTGGCTATACGCAGACTGTAATTAAGGTGAAAAGTACTGGATTTTATTTTTACATGTTTAGATTTTAAACAAGGAATTCTAAGATAGTACTCAGATGTTTTGAGAACCGGAGCTTTTCTAGAAACATTAAACACTCACAATGAAGAGTCATATACAGGTATTTTACTAAACCACGATAATGCTTGAGGGTCACTGCATGATGGCATATTGGATACAGAGGCGAGGGTAAAAACCTTTATCATAGAAACTATAAAATCAGATGAAGATTAGGAACCCCAGCTTATATCACCTTAAGATTAAACACCCTAACGCTACTTGGGGGTGGATTAGGTTAGATAAAGTAATGTTAGGTTAGGACAGGTTAGCTTTATGAACGGTTAATCTTAATGTGCCTCATCTTTCACGCAGAACGAATATTAATACTTCGGTCAGTAGATAGACGAGTTATTTGTGAGAAAAGAAAAGTGTGGCCCTGTTTTTGTTTATCACACCCCACTAAAGGCCCCAATCTTGTCAGCTGTACTTTCCCAACTTACACCTCAGTACAACCCTCCCTACTTCCCTCCCCTCCTCCTCCTCTCTCACTCTGTGTACACCCACCAAAAAAAGCCCTGTCTTATTTGCTTCAACAGCTTTGGTACACACAGTAAAAAAAAAAGTACCGCACAGATTATGTGCGAAACAATATGACACCACGGACGAGGGATAGTGGAATATGCGTGTTGGTCCTGTATTATGGTGGTAGCCCTGCTTTCCTTGTCTGAGTGTCCTCACACATCTGTTGCCCAACCATAGGTAGGTGGAAACCTTTGCCATACAGGCACGCATACCAACCCTCCCGGCACATCGGGGGATGTATGGATCATTATGAAAGAAAGCAGACAACCCCCCCCTCTCCCGCTGGGCGATACTTTTTTTTTTTTACTGTGTATAAGCAGACGCCATTTCACAATACAAGTTAACATGTTTATAGTATGAAATTATAAATCTTTTATCCATACACAGTATCTTGTTTCAGTGCCCTAAAATTGAGAAAATATGAAATTGTAAAATTTCTGATGTTGGCCAAGATGACAAACATACTGTACAGATCGGAATAATGAATAATTTTTAGCGAAAATATTATTAGTGTTTTTTTTAAGTTATCAATAATGGGGATAAGCCCCATTTTTCCTTAACATAACGGTTATACAGATAGGTAGGTAGGTAGGTATATAGATAAATCGGTAGATATATAAATCGGTATCTAGATAGAGTGGTGGATAGATAGGTTAGTAGATAGATAGATGGGTAGATAGATAGGTAAATAGATAAATATTTTTTATTAAAATTGTCCTCTGAATGAACATTGATTCAGCCTGTACTGGACATACTAAGGTAAGCAGCAAAGTTTACCCCAGTGTATTTAGTGTTAACATCTATCTACCTTAATGAGCACAGCATTAAGACTACAAAAATATCGTAGAAGATATTTTGAGGGCAGAGAAGTAAGTGGGGGTGAGCATAGGGGAGGAGTGGGGTGAGCATAGAGGAGTGGGGTGAGCATAGAGGAGGAGTGGGATAATGAATCATGGGGAAGTTAACTTATAAGCTGAGGAGATAAACTGATGGTGACAACAGCTGGTGATAGTCCAACAACCGTCATGGGAAAAATCAACACGAAAACTGATAAATCATTAAAAAAAATGTGTTTTCTCTCTCTGGTATTTGGGGATACCTTGTAAATTTAAGGTTCTTATAGCCATTAAAAACTTGCTGATTGTGACCCTTAGAGATAATTTTTTTTTCTTTTTTACGTTACAATGTGCTGTGCACTGTCTTGACCTTACTGTGTAATTCTTCAGCAATATTTTCACAGGGTCCCGGGATTATGTCATCTGTACGTCGCCTCTTTATCGAACTAAAGATATTTTATCGGATGTGCACCTTCCGAAGTCTCAAGTAATGTAATCTATTTTGGGGGAGGGAGGGGGGAGGGAGGGGGAGGGGGGGGGGAGGGGGGAGGGAGGGGGAGGGAGGGGGGAGGGAGGGGGGGGGGGGGAGGGAGGAGGGAGGGGGGGGAGGGAGGGAGGAGGGAGGGAGGGGGAGAGAGGGGTGAGGGAGGGAGGGGGAGGGAGGGGTGAGGGGGAGAGGGGTGGGGGAGGGGGGAGGGAGGGAGGGGGAGGGAGGGAGGGGGAGGGAGGGGGAGGGAGGAGAAAGGAGGAAGGAGAAAGGAAGAAAGAGGAAAGAGAAAGGAAGGGGGAGAAAGGAAGAAGGAGGAAGGAGAAAGGAAGAAGGAGGAGGAAGGAGAAAGGAATAAAGAGGGAGGAGAAAGGAGGGTAAACAATACTGGGAAATTTTCTCAGTGTAGGGCGGGACACGACCAGCTGACACCTCGCCTTTCGTGTCTGTACTGTACCTCTTTGTGATTCGAGGACTCACCCACACCTGCTGGTCCTCCTGCTCCCTGGCATTGCCCCAACCCTGATTTCAGCCCTTTCCCAGTCTTAACCCTGCCTCAGCTGTTCTAATCCTTCCTCCGTGTTAACCCCAGTCCTTTCGTGATTGTCACATAACAACCACCTAAGATGAAATAACAAGTTCATTCAAAATATAACCAATAAATGATGTAGCGTTCTGTACCTCACTTGCAAATTTATAAACTAGAATTAAAACATGTTTGTAATAGTCTATTGTGCCCAACTATGGTAAAAAAAACTATTACTGATCATACTAACAAATTGTGTGAAAAAAGTTGGATCACACCAATAATGCATCAGCAACTTGAAGTATATGCCAAAAATCTCAACAAATTTAAGGATGTTATTCATGTGATTGAAAAGAAGAATACTCATCAAGCATCACGAGAGATAATTGAAAAAAGTCCGACTTAACAATGTCGAGACTAACTTTTCCAAAGCCCGGTATCTAATCTACTAATACCTCTTCTAAGTTACACACCTGCCCGTTATTAATCCCTAAAACACGTCCTTGTTAGTTATCACAATGATTTTTTTTCTTTACTGGAACCTCATATACACTCACATACACATAACTTAAAAAAATCTGCTTCCCACTTGTTGCAGCTATTAGATAAGATGGAGTTTAGAGTCTATCTCCCTGAACTCTTCCACTGTCTCTACACCTCTACCAATCCTTTTTCTTTACAGCAATACTCCACTTCTTTCTTTATAGGTCATATTTCAGTCAGTGTTTATGGTGTACGTGTGTCGGCTTACAAGACAAGGGCCCCACTTCCTTTCACAAACGCACTTATGAGTCCAGCCATTCGAGGGTGTGGAATTATCTACACCTTGGATGTTTTTTTTTCCACTTCTAAAATATTGTTCGCCATGAAGCATCGGGGCAATCACTATTTTTCACTATTTTGATAATCTGGGTTGGCCTTTCATTCTCCTCTAGCACGCCTGCGATTATAGTGTGTGTTCGTACCATATAGCTTTTCTATAGAACAGAAAAAAAATCATTGTACTCTTATCTATAAATTAAGAGCAAAATTACGAGTGTCATTATAATAATTGTCTCAGTGTGGCAAATTCATTAATAGTGTTTTCTGTTGCATTTAGGTGAAGGTTTCTCGTGATGTTGCCAGGAGGAGGAAGAGGTCAATGTACTACTATCTGGCTGACACGTGAACCGGGTCCCAATCCCAAAATGTCAATAATATAACCTAACCTAACTTAAGTTCATAGTGAGTCTCAGTCCTACCGAGTACCATTGCTTATAAGGCCCTGAATTTTATGGTTAAATTGGGCTAGGATTGGATGGCGTATATTAGGATGGGGTGCATTAGAGTGGGGTGCATTAGGATGGGGTGCATTAGATGGGGTGCATTAGGATGGGGTGCATTAGGATGGGGTGTATATAGGATGGGGTGCATTAGGATGGGGTGCATTAGGATGGGGTGCATTAGGATGGGGTGCATTAGGATGGGGTGCATTAGGATGGGGTGCATTAATATGGGGTGCATTAATATGGGGTGCATTAATATGGGGTGTATTAGGATGGGGTGCATTAGGATGGGGTGCATTAGGATGGGGTGCATTAGGATGGGGTGCACTAGGATGGGGTGTATTAGAATGGGGTGCATTAGGATGGGGTGCATTAGGATGGGGTGCATTAGGATGGGGTGCACTAGGATGGGGTGTATTAGGATGGGGTGCATTAGGATGGGGTGCATTAGGATGGGGTGTATTAGGATGGGATGTACTAGGATGGGGTGCATTAGGATGGGGTGTATTAGGATGGGATGTACTAGGATGGGGTGCATTAGGATGGGGTGCATTAGGATGGGGTGCAATAGGATGGGGTGCAATAGGATGGGGTGCACTAGGATGGGGTGCATTAGGATGGGGTGCATTAGGACGGGATATACTAGGATGGGGTGCATTAGGATGGGGTGCAATAGGATGGGGTGCACTAGGATGGGGTGTATTAGGATGGGGTGCATTAGGATGGGATATACTAGGATGGGGTGCATTAGGATGGGGTGCATTAGGATGGGGTGTACTAGGATGGGGTGCATTAGGATGGGGTGCATTAGGATGGGATGTACTAGGATGGGGTGCATTAGGATGGGGTGCATTAGGATGGTGTGTATTAGGATGGGGTGTATTAGGATGGGGTGCATTAGGATGGGGTATATTAGCATGGGGTGTATTAGGATGGGGTGTATTAGGATGGGGTGCATTAGGATGGGGTGTATTAGGATGGGGTGTATTAGGATGGGGTGTATTAGGATGGGGTGCATTAGGATGGGGTGTTACGAGATCGTCCATTACTGTATCTCACTTATCTCTCTTATTGGATTAATACCTATGAATAGAAGTGAATAAAAACTCAAGCTTTATGTAAAACTTTATTTCAACGTTCAAAACAGTCTGAGATAAATGAGTTTAGGCACATCATTATCAAGGTGGAGAGTGAAGCAAGTGGTGGTCTTGTTTTAGTTGTATGATAAGTGGTGGTCTTGTTTTAGTTGTAGCAAAGTGGTGGTCTTGTTATAGTTGTGTGATAAGTGGTGGTCTTGTTTTAGTTGTATGCTAAGTGGTGGTCTTGTTATAGTTGTATGCTAAGTGGTGGTCTTGTTTTAGTTGTAGCAAAGTGGTGGTCTTGTTTTAGTTGTATGCTAAGTGGTGGTCTTGTTATAGTTGTATGCTAAGTGGTGGTCTTGTTATAGTTGTATGCTAAGTGGTGGTCTTGTTATAGTTGTAGGATAAGTGGTGGTCTTGTTATAGTTGTATGCTAAGTGGTGGTCTTGTTATAGTTGTATGCTAAGTGGTGGTCTTGTTATAGTTGTATGCTAAGTGGTGGTCTTGTTATAGTTGTATGCTAAGTGGTGGTCTTGTTATAGTTGTATGCTAAGTGGTGGTCTTGTTATAGTTGTATGCTAAGTGGTGGTCTTGTTATAGTTGTATGCTAAGTGGTGGTCTTGTTATAGTTGTATGCTAAGTGGTGGTCTTGTTATAGTTGTATGCTAAGTGGTGGTCTTGTTATAGTTGTAACTGACAATCGTGGTACAACTAACAAGAGATTGGTTCTGAAAGTCTTGGTAAAGTTGTAGGAATTGAATTAGTAACTAGGGAATGTTGCACTGTGAGGTGTCGACACGGGCAGGTATGTCACACATACTGAGCGCCTGATTCCAGTAGAGGCCATTGGCGCACTGCTCTAGGTGAGGTGAACCTTGGTAACACCGGTAGTACTGAAACAAGATGAATCTCCGGTGACTAACCCCATGGACCCCGGTCCTAATAGTTTCGAATCCTTATAAGCTTAACAAAACTGGCAAATGAAGCTCCTAAATGAAAGAAAACAATACAAGTATATAGTCAGCCAAAGTACCATCGACCTCACCCAGGGTCTCGTACTCGCAATTTTACCTGGCAATACTTGATGGCTGTATGTAATAGTGATTGTGATTGGTGGATTTATTTTCGGCTATATCACTGTCATGATAAATATTAAACTATCCAAAGGTATCACTTTTGTAATAATAAACTAATCACCGTTATTTAAGATATGACAAGTTTCCAAATGTTCGTATATTTGCTCATATAATGAAGAAAATAATATTAATGAATTGGCAATGCAACTACAACTATGGATGACAAGATTCTCACATAAAATCTCAAGAATACATATGTTCCACGTTTAATCTAGAGTACTTCATGAAGGAATTAATGGTCTTCAAGTAGATTCTTGGCAGTAGTCCACTCTAAGGGTGGATGTCACTAGTTCTGCTATCAGATGCACAAATATTTCTTAGTTTTGCTTTAGTTTGCTGGATTATATATTTTGTATATGTATTCCCTTCCTCCCTGAAATATTCACCAATCCTCTAGAAATGGAAGATGTAAGAAAGAACATAACACCCATTACCCATATACTGAGTGGCACAGAAATGTGTCTGTACTGGCGACACAAGGCTCTTATTTTCAGCTGCCTGACTCATCTCTAAGCTTCTTTCCTGACTGACTGACCGACTCATTAAGAATGTTTCCTCTCATACCTCTAGCCTGTTCATGCCACAGGGTTCTTAGTGTATCCCTGGCCCAAGTGCTATCGAGAGCTCCTCACCAATAAAGCTAAGGTACTCCGTTGTTTCCATTTTCCCGTGTGATTTTATCGATATATATATATATATATATATATATATATATATATATATATTTGGCAGCTCCTGTCTAGAGTTACAACCACTCTCTGTAATCCATGAATCTATCTAGCCTCCTTTTAAAACTTTCCAGGGTTCCAGCACTTACTACGGAGTTGCTAGGCTTGTTCCACTCGTCTATCACTATTTGTAAACCAGTTCCTTCCTATCTCCCTACTAAACCTAAACTTATCCAGCTTAAATCTGTTGCTACAAATCCTATCCTGCTCGGATATTATAATAACATCCAAACAATACCAAGATGACTACCGGTTGTGAGGAGGTTCTTACCTTGTCACAGTCGACAGCAGGGTAGTAGACATTGTCTACCTCGCACAACCACAACTTGCAGTGGGAGGTGTCGACGTTCTCCTTCCAGTTACAGATCATCAAGTCTTCATCGAAGAGCGTCCCGGGACCACACAACTCCAGCACGGCTTGTCCGTTGATGCACAACCAGTACTGTAATGATGTGCACATGGCTCAGTACTGCAATGTGTACGTGGCTAAGACCCAGTACTGCACTGTGTAACACTCGCTCCAAAAAAGTATATTTACGATTTTGTGTGAGACAATACAACACAACAGACAAAGGATCTTGACAATCCTACTGAGACAACAGTACTCGCGGGATTATTTTAAAATTCATTGAGCCCCTCCTTATAGATAAATTTTGGAGCAACAACGTGACTCAAGACCCAGTACAGTATTGTGTACATAACGGAGACTCAGACCTGTAATGTGTATTTAGAAGGTGTTTAAAGACGGAGTTCAGCGCCTTTGATATTTCAATTGGTGGCAGATCAAATGGGCCACAGTCTTAATGGTTTGGTTAGGGTCGTTTGGGGATAAGATGGACAGGGACCCTTTGGAACTGTGACCCATAAGACCAGCATCCCCTCAATTGTGTTTTAGGGGAAACCTATTGTTGTTCGACTCGTCTAGGACAAAAACATGTAAATGGTCATATTTGCCATTGGCACTCTTACACATCTTACTATGAATCGTTGGTTGATTTCTTATTTTACAATATGAAAAGTTCCCTCTTTATGAGCAATATAATTAAATAGTTCCCTTGCGATGACCTAATACGGTAAGCGCTGCAAATTTTTTTATCAAAATGAAACCAGTAAAAATACCATTTTTTTTGCTTTCATGCGGCATACTGGCAGTACCATACCAACATTGAGTACTTCCCGATTGTCCAATGTTATCAGAACTTTTACCCCCTAAAGTTATTCCTAAATCGAAACTCAATAGGGTGTGTTTATATCTGAAGCGTCTTTCTCGTGTTATATAAGTGTGTAATAATAAAGTCGCACATTTTTTCAAATATCTGTATATGCTAATGTGGGATATGGATCGCTCAAATACCAAGGTGCTAATATAAACCAGTCAAATGTTTTATACTGTACAAGGGAACTCTCAGTGGCATGCTGTATAGGAGCCTTTCAATCATCTGTCATATATGTCGGTGAAACAAGTACATGGGGTTAAGCATCACCTTGTTGCAGTCCTCGTGAGGGAACACAGAGCCATCGATGTGCTTGCTACAGTCTGGTCTTGGGTGCGGACCTGGGCCCTCGGTGGTGCTACTAATCGGCCTCAAAGACGTAGTGGGATTTTGGGTGGTGGTAATGGGTTCTTGGGTGGTCGTAGTGGGATTTTGGGTGGTGGTAGTGGGTTCTTGGGTGGTGGTAGTGGGTTTTTGGGTGGTGGTAGTGGGTTTTTGGGTGGTGGTAATGGGTTCTTGGGTGGTGGTAATGGGTTCTTGGGTGGTGGTAATGGGTTCTTGGGTGGTCGTAGTGGGATTTTGGGTGGTGGTAACGGGTTCTTGGGTGGTGGTAACGGGTTCTTGGGTGGTGGTAATGGGTTCTTGGGTGGTGGTAGAAGTAGATTCTTGGGTGGTGAAGACTGTACTCATCTCAGTAGTGGTGGCGATGTCTCCAGTCGGAGTGACGGCTGCACACTCCTAGAAAAAAGATATAAATTATACCGAGAAAAAAAATAAGGAAAGCTCCATCGTACAGCAGAGATGAAACAAACTTTCCCCACTTGTCGTTAAAACAATCTGAATAACCTCATAACACTGCCGATGAACTTATTATTTATCATATATCCAGTTTGGATTATATGTAAAACTGGTGTAAGTGATTCTACTCAGGGTTAAGTCTACCCAGGGTCAACAGAAACAGAACAGGTGGATAAACATGAATATATTTAGTTGGCAATGTTGTGACGGTATTTATTGCCATCAACAGACCTGAAACTTCAGACAATAAGTGACTTTGTGTATAAATGTATACGAATCATAAAATACAATTACTTCATAGAATACATTAACTTCACACACATCAGTAGGAGTCTCTCATAAACAACTCACCACAATTTTTCCATCAGCAGGAGTACTGAGAGCTCTCTTCATATTCTGGATGAGGTGGAAGGGTTCATCATAGCAGAGCGGATGGAAGTCGTCAGTGTCCAAGGTCCACACCAACACGCCTCCGAGGCCCATGTTCTTGGCGTAGCGAGCCTGAGCCAGACATAACATTTCTAAATTGATGATATGGATAAATAAATATATTTTCCTTGGTTGACCTCGAGGCTTAGGGATATACAGCTCCTCGAAAAAGACAAGACAGAACAGATTTCACGAAGGCGTTTAAAATCCGTAATAAGTTTAACAACATAAAACCTCCAAAATACATTCAAGCTGCTAATTGCTACACAAGTGATAGGTTGTCGGTTCAAGCTGACCAAGACGTTAAGCAGCAAATAAATTACAGATATATATATATATATATATATATATATATATATATATATATATATATATATATATATATATATATATATATATATATATATATATACTAGGTACTTTCCTAGTTTAAAGCCTCAATAGAGGTTCTTTACTTATCCAAAAGCCTAAATAAAGAAGTACATGTTGAGTCTTGTTACTTAAAGAGTCAGAATCGTTTATAGTACAACAAGGATCAAGGCGGATCTGTGCAGCATCTCCGAATAGGGAGGTAGAAATTTGGTTAAATACAATAGTAATAAAACACAGTATTTACCAATTACACTTTGCAAATTAGATGATCTCCCACCAATCACATTTCCGGACGCATTCATTTTGCCAAATTCTAAAACAGATATGCTAGGTCTCACCATTTTCTTTAATATGTCATGGGAGCTACACATCCTCAACATTGCTAAAGCTGCCTCCCGAAAGCTGGTAATGCTGTACAGATGCCGTAGCTACTTCACTCCTGAGCAGTTGCTTCTAGTATATAAGGGAGTCATTCGTCCTAACTTGGAGTACTGCTCTCATATCTGGGGTGGCTCTTCTTTTGTCCAACTGTTAAATAGGGTGGAATCAAAGGCATTTCCTCTTATTAACTCTCCTTCTTTAGTTGATAATCTTTCTTCCCTTTCTCTTCGCCGCAATGTTGCTTCACTCTCTCTCTTTACAGGTACTTTAACGGGCAATGTTAGGTGGATTTGGCATCCTGTGTACCACCGGTAAGGCCGTGGGCTGGTAACACTCGTCTTGCCCGCGGTGCCCACCTGTGGATGTCGGTCACACTAGAATAACCCGTTATAGTACATCCTTCTTTCCTCATACAGCCAAAGTGTGGAATGCTTTGCCTTTTTTCTGTGTTTCCATACTCATATAGTCTTTCTCATTTCAAAAAGCTGGTTTTCCGGCATCTTCGTGATATAGATTAATATAATCTTTTTCTTTTATATTTTTAAATTCTCCTTACTTTTAATTCTTCGCCCCCTAGGCCCCATTGTGAGTCGATGACCTGTGCCCGGGTGGGCTATTCCCCGAAAAAAAAGAAAAAAGGAAGGAATATCTTTTATTGGTGAAATTCAGTTAGATAAAATAACACGTGTAAACTTGCTTTCCGCAGTTATTACTTTTGCCTTTCAGTAAATTTCTTCTCT
The DNA here is from genome assembly GCA_958450375.1 of Homarus gammarus. NCBI lineage: Eukaryota > Metazoa > Arthropoda > Malacostraca > Decapoda > Nephropidae > Homarus > Homarus gammarus. Next base: position 210,195 of record CAUDMG010000372.1, read on the forward strand.
AACTAGCTACACCTTCATGATACAGACATACCATCCCCTTAACGTTAAGTGTTTTATATATACATAAGTTAATATATACACATACCTTAACACAAGGCGTCATACACATTTCCCTAACACAAGGCGTCAAACACACTTCTCAAGCACCTACTAAGAGTGACTCACCTTCTCGTAGACGGAGTCCTCGTCGTCGAAGCCGCACCAGATTTTGTCCTCGGGGCAGTAGAAGTAAGGCTCGTGAAGGGCTGGGTCGTGCACGATGGAACAGTCCATGCTCAGCATCCTTTCACAGATCTGTGTCAAGACAGTGTATGCAGAGGTATCAGTATGTCCAGTTATGCTAGATCAACTTCGGGGTCTAAGAGCCTTATTAATAGAGTAAACACTCCGCTGGAAACCTGTGCCAAGAACGTACACCAAGCAGGTGGAGCATATTGAGTCATAAGCCAAGTCAATCTCGAGGTTACCATTATCTCCCTTCTTCACTCATTGTTCTCTCACTAGCTCCTGCATTTTCATCCTCTTATAAGGAGGAGAGATGACAAAATGGAACTACGAGAAGACAATAAAGAGTTTAATACAGTATACATGAAATAGATGATAACCTGCAAAAGGCCTGGGACACTGTCCTGACAGCAAGCAATTTGACCAAAAGTAAACTATGTCGATTACCAATTGGAACTTTTAATATTGGAGCCAGTGGAGGAAATGCTTTCGTGGATTTATTGCACGGAAAACTCTAGTATGACCGTAGCTGAAGTCACTGCTCCCTGTATCCGTATACTGGTTAGATCAGTGGTTCTCAACCTAGTTTGCCCCATGCACCCCTTTCACCATATGTCAGATTGTCATTCCCCCCCTCCTTTCCAAGACTGTCTGCCTCAAAAAGTGCATTTCAAATATTATGCATATAATACTGAAAATCCTTTATTTTTTCCATATTAGTATCAGTTTCCCCCCCCCCCCCTGAAAACCTGAGGGGGGAAATTCCCCCCTGGTTGAGAACCCCTGGGTTAGATATTGATTTTTTTCACTGTTAAGGTCTTCAAAGGCAATGCCTTATCTCACAGAATTTCGCGTAGCATTCATCACAGTCAATTGTGGAGTAGGTGATTAATGCGTTATTCTCTTCCTTAAACTATAACTACTAAAATGGGCTGTGTTCAGTATTACAAAAATGTCGTCTTGAGAAGTTTGGTCAACATTATAAGTATATTTTCTGTTAATATGAAATTGATCAAAAATTATGACAATGTGTTCACCTTTTTTGACAACCATGTAACTGTATCTAAGTAATATAAAGGATCCCTAAGTTGATGATGTAACTATTTAATTTGACCATATGACTGTACCTAACTTAATTGTGATCATACCGAACTTGACCATACGACTACTGTACAGTTACCAGTGTATTCTGGGTTTCCCGATTATGTGGCACAAACGGACGGAGGCATGCACACCGAGTGGAATAACCGGGACCATAGGTTACGAAAATTTGTATGGGTTAAAGTGAAACAAATAGGAAAAAACGCACAGGTGCTGTAGAATAAAGAACAACAATATATTCATATTTATACTGCCCGGACTGTACCACAAACCGGGAACTTCACAGGGAAACTTATAACAGGAAATAGTAAATACAGTACACCATACACGGGGGAAATCAACACGGGAGAATTAAAAACGTAAATATAGAAACTAGCGAAACACAAAGTAATAGATCAAAATGCAACAAAACTTTTAAGGAAACCAATGTAAAGACAACAACAACAGGGCAGAGCAGTAGTGTGTCAGAATAAATGAACTTGGCTGAGAAATGTTATTAAATATCTGACGTAAATTAAAAATTAAATTCATTAGTGATCGGGGCTCCCCAAAGTTGCTTAAACTATGGGTCCCTTTGTTCCACAGTGTGTGTGTGTGTGTCACCGACGCTGCCACATAACCGGTTTAGCCTGAACAGCCTGTGACTGAATCTAACTTGACCGTGTGAGAGGAGACTCCATACCCCGTGTCTTCAACTGTAGGGAGCTGAAATTATTTACAAAATTGCACGTGTATCGAGCAGTGGACCTCCCCACTATGCTGTATGGTAGCGAAACATGGGTCACATACAGGAGGCACCCCAAGGCACGTGAAAACTTTCATCAACTGTAGCTATGTTCCATCTCCGACTTCACTGGGAAGACAAGAGAACAAATGCCAGTATTCTCTCTGACACCAACTGAAGGAGCATCCATATCCATGAACAACTACGTTGGACTGGCCATGTTACCCGCATGGACGACGGTAGACTGCCAAAGCAGCTCCATTAAAGTCACCTAACGAATGGTAAACGTAACGCTGGAGGACAACGGAAAAGGTACAAGGATAATCTTAAGACGAACCTGAAAAAGTGCCAAATCGACCCCCCTACCTGGGAGACGATTAGTCCACACAGTAACACTTGGAGAAGCACCACACGAGGTGTCAATAATTTCGAGTCAACCCGACTGCATACCTAGACAGACAAGCTCCAGCGCCGGAAAGAAACGGCTGCCGCCCCTCCCGCACTAGATGTAATCCCCCACATGTGCAACATGTGGACGACCCTGCCGATCCCGTATCGGCCTCTCGAGTCATCTCAGAGCTCACCAACGAAGGTGACATCCTTAATAACTCACATTATTGTATCATAGCTGGGAGATCGTCATACCCGATTCTAAGGGACGGCAAAGTAGTAGTAGTAATTCTCACCCATCAGAAAACGTTAAAGCCAGAGGTAAAAACCAGTTGTATACGGTGACTTTACATTGACCTTGCTTCCTTGTGAGGAGTAGGAGGAGTTGGAAAAGGTTGCGTTGGCCTCGCATAGTAAGTATCATGGCAGGCACTGTACCTCGTTAAAGCCCAAGGTGCCTGGTAGTCTGATGTATGGTCCTGGTGGTCCTGGGTTGCTTGCTGGGGCCAGCATACCGTGGTCGTGGATGCTGTCTAAAGTGAAGCAACGGCCATACGTCGGAACTCCCATCACGAGCTTCTCTTTCGGCATACCGTGTTCCAGGAAGTAGTTGATCGTGTACACCTGCAACAAAAACACGAACTTTTACCCCAACACTTGAAGCAAAGACAACGCCTTTCCTGTAGCACTGGTACTAAACACTTGCAGCACTGACACTTTGCCTAGCACCTGTAGCACTGACACCTTGCCTAGCACCTGTAGTACTGACAACTTGCCTGACACCTGAAGCACTGACACCTTGTCTAGCACCTGTAGCACCGACACCTTGCCTAGCACCTGTAGCACTGATGCTTAACACCTGTAACGCTGACACGTTGACTAGCACCTGTAGCAGTGACATCTTGCCTAGCACCTGTACCACTGACACCTTGCCTAGGGCCTGTAGCACTGACACCTTGCCTAGCACCTATAGCACTGATACCTTGCCTAGCACCTGTAGCACTGACACCTTGCCTAGCACCTGTAGCACTGACACCTTGCCTAGGTCCTGTAGCACTGACACCTTGCCTAGCACCTGTAGCACTGATACCTTGCCTAGGTCCTGTAGCACTGACACCTTGCCTAGCATCTGTACCACTGACACCTTGCCTAGCATCTGTACCACTGACACCTTGCCTAGCACCTGTACCACTGACACCTTGCCTAGGTCCTATAGCACTGACACCTTGCCTAGCACCTGTACCACTGACACCTTGCCTAGCACCTGTACCACTGACACCTTGCCTAGGTCCTGTAGCACTGACACCTTGCCTAGCATCTGTACCACTGACACCTTGCCTAGGTCCTGTAGCACTGACACCTTGCCTAGCATCTGTACCACTGACACCTTGCCTAGCACCTGTAGCACTGCCACCTTGCCTAGGTCCTGTAGCACTGACACCTTGCCTAGCATCTGTACCACTGACACCTTGCCTAGCATCTGTACCACTGACACCTTGCCTAGCATCTGTACCACTGACACCTTGCCTAGCACCTGTACCACTGACACCTTGCCTAGGTTCTGTAGCACTGACACCTTGCCTAGGTCCTGTAGCACTGACACCTTGCCTAGCACCTGTACCACTGACACCTTGCCTAGCACCTGTAGCACTGACACCTTGCCTAGGTCCTGTAGCACTGACACCTTGCCTAGCACCTGTACCACTGACACCTTGCCTAGGTCCTGTAGCACTGACACCTTGCCTAGCATCTATAGCACTGACACCTTGCCTAGGTCCTGTAGCACTGACACCTTGCCTAGCATCTGTAGCACTGACACCTTGCCTAGCATCTGTAGCACTGACACCTTGCCTAGCACCTGTACCACTGACACCTTGCCTTGGTCCTGTAGCACTGACACCTTGCCTAGCACCTGTACCACTGACACCTTGCCTAGCATCAATAGCACTGACACCTTGCCAAGCACCTGTACCACTGACACCTTGCCTAGGTCCTGTAACACTGACACCTTGCCTAGGTCCTGTAACACTGACACCTTGCCTAGGTCCTGCAACACTGACACCTTGCCTAGGTCCTGCAACACTGACACCTTGCCTAGGTCCTGCAACACTGACACCTTGCCTAGGTCCTGCAACACTGACACCTTGCCTAGGTCCTGCAACACTGACACCTTGCCTAGGTCCTGTAACACTGACACCTTGCCTAGGTCCTGTAACACTGACACCTTGCCTAAGACATACAACAATTTATTGAAAAGTAAACAAAACCATAAATCAAAAGCCTAAGTAGACTAACCACGTTGAAGTAGATGTTGATCCCCCAGTCGAGGTAGTAACCACAGAGAGGAGCATTATGATGGGTAAAATCATCCCAGGCACCGTGGTAGTCGTAGGTCATAATGTGCGCCTGGTCCAGTAGGGACGCGATGGCTGGTATGTCATAGGCGGCGTCCATAGTTGGCTTGCCCTGCGCCAGCGCCGCCGACAGTAACAGTGGAGGGTTGAACTTATGGAAGGCTTCCCTCAGCTCAGACAACAGTGTTACGAAGTTCTCCTGGAAGAAGAGGGCAGGTGAAGGGGTGCAAACGTCAATGCTTGTTCCTCAACCTACTGTCGCTTTGTATTAGTGTCCCATGAACCTGACCTCCCTGTGTTTTTCTGACCCACCACGACCCTCATCAACCCACCACAACCCACCATGACCCACCACGACCCACATTGACTATCTTTCTCATCAGATGGAAATGTCGTACCATGAATGCCTCTCTCTCCCTCAGGCCTTACACGACCTACCATGCCCCAAAATGCCCCTTCATACTATACCATACCCAAGCAGCGTGACCCACCACCTTGACCCACTCTACACCACCATGACCCACCCTATTCCATGACCCTCCCTGCTCACCATGACCCACCTTATCTTCAGGAATACCACCACGAGCGGCTGGATACTCCCAGTCGAGATCAAGGCCGTCGAAGCCGTGTTTGTTGATGAGGAAGATAGTACTGTCAATAAAGGTCTTCCTCTTGGCTGGGTCGTCGGCCATCTGCAACCACAACACTAATGACTCTCAAACACTACTACTTCTCTCGGTCAAATTTTAGTTTCGGTCATCCCTGTATTTAGACATCCATACTCTGTGATTTCCGACTGATATGAATGTCCAAATCGTCCAAAAGACATCAAAAAACATCGGAAAAACAGTTTAGATACCTAACATAACCTAAACAAATTTCTAAGATTCCCCGGATGACCGAAACTAAAATAAAACCCTAATTTATCTGAAAGTGTAAATTAATTTAAGCAACCTGATGTGTATGTGTAAGGCTGTGTGATTCAATAGTGATTGTGATTGGTGGATGTTTTCGGCTGTATCACTGTCAGGATAAATATTGAACAAACGAAAGGTAAAATTTTTATAATAATAAACTATTCATTGTTATTTAAGGTCATGAGAAGTTTCCAAATGTTCGTATATTTGATTAAATAATGAAGAAAATTATAGGTGAGAATCTTGTGGCAGCTGTGGTTGAGTTGCCAATTCATTAATATAATTGTCACGCAATTCCCATTTTATTCTGGCTACCGCCAGACGATTTTATTCAGCTTAGGGTAACCTCCCGCTGTGAAAAGGTTTAATAACAATGAATAGATAATAATTAACTATTCTACCTTTGGGTTGTTTAATAATCATCCTGACAGTGATACAGCCAAAACAGATCCACCAATCACAATCACCTTTACATACAGCCTTCCTTTACCAAGTATTGTCAGGTAAAATTGCGAGCACGAGACCCAGAGTGGGGTCAGTGCATCTTTGGCTGACTGTACGTGCGCTGGTAGGTATAAGACCAAGCAATGGTTTATAAGAGGGATGATGTATCAGTATAAACGTTAATACTGAAACATAATAAAAGACAAGACGTACCACAGAATAATCCTCGGAACCCTCACGCCAGCCGCCTACGCCCAAGATGGTCAATAGTTTCGGGTTCTGTTTCTTGAGGGCCACGAACCTGTTATAAGCGCACCTGCTGCCACCCTCTTCGTCTGGGCACAGCTCATTCCATGGATCCAAAACCTGTAGTTGAAATAATAGGAGAACTTGTTGAGGAAGGAGTTATTGTTTTCGAAGATCATTATACTGGATGCTATGGCGTCCTAATAAATCATCAAATGTTATGGTGTCTTTACTAGGTATCATAATCTATGGTATCCTAACTTAGCATTATGGTCTATGGTGTCCAAGCTAGTCATCGTAAGCTATGTTGTCCCAATTAATCTTCATAATCTATGGTGTCCTAAGCTATGGTGTTTGATATGTGAAATAATCACTTATGAATCAGGTTGAAATGTAGACAGGCTGATATGATTATGAGTCAGGCCTATGTGAGAATAAACAAGCTGAAGAATGATTACCTCAACGCTCCAGGTGTAGTTACTCAAGCCAGCGAAACCGAAGACCAGGTGAGTACAGAGCTCCGGGGGGATGTCGTCCACGTCGAACTTTCCATTACCCGGCCTCCACACCGCCCACGACGAGAAATAGCATACCAACTTCTCTGTACGTGGGAGAATATACTGTAAGTGGGAGAATATACTGTACGTGGGAGAATATACTGTATGTGGGAGAATATACTGTATGTGGGAGAATATACTGTACGTGGGAGTGTTAAATGAACTCTTATTTCTATTGGGTTCACAACTAAAATAACTATTTACCGTGGAACGTTTTCACACTGGTCCATCTCGATATTGTTTAACTTTCACACAACCATGGAATCTGAAGAATTTTATGCAAGCAATATATAGTTTTCAATACTTTAGAAATTCTAAGACACTTTTCGTCTATGGCATTTTCCTCGCAAATAATTTATATACTGTATACCGGGGGAGGGGGTCTAGAGGCGAGATGGGTTTAGGTTAGGTTAGCTCATTTTAGTTCATTTGCGAGGGAAACGTCATTGAATAAAAGTGTCTTGGAATTGTCTAAACTATGTATTGATTGTATAAAATTTTTCAGATTCCATGGCTGTGTGAAAGTAAAATTTTACATCCATCTCAAATATGGGTGAAACAATAACCAACGAATAAAATAACTTGATATAATTAAGTTACGTATTTACGATGTATTCTAGAACCAATAACAACACAATAACCAATAGGAGATTTGTTCAGTATGAAAATTTACCCGTCGACACAACATAATACTATTAAAGCAATTACAATATACAATACTTAACGTAATGGAGCAGGAACACTATAAGCGAAGACAGTTCACACAATGTACTCATCACTATGGAGGAGAAGGAGGTGAGACCCGCAGGCGCAGCCGGTAACCATACTGTCCACAATCTGACTGACGTTTATCGAATGAATGAGTCGATTCGAAGCAATAATAAAAGCTTCGACTCCTCCAATGTGGTCTGTAAGATGGGTGTGGTGACGCTTGGCAGTCCCCACCACACTTTTGTCTCTAACCACTAGATGGAATTATCTTCCGGAAAATATTGTGGCTTGCTGTTTGTCCACATAGGTAGATGGATACACGTATTTAATACACAAATATAAGTGAGAAAACTAAACCTCTTACACAAATGATACACAGTCATCATACACTAGCACGATTACCTGATTCCCCAAAACAACAAATTACTAACGTCCGAATATATATGTGAATTTCAACTACCGAGTGTCGTAACAGCGGTACGAGTATATACTGCACGTGGGAGAATATACTGTACGTGGGAGACTATACTGCACGTGGGAGAATATACTGCACGTGGGAGAATACACTGCACGTTGGAGAATATACTGTACGTGGGAGAATATACTGTACGTGGGAGAATACACTGCACGTGGAAGAATACACTGCACGTGGGAGAATATACTGCACGTGGGAGAATATACTGCACGTGGGAGAATACACTGCACGTGGGAGAATATACTGTACGTGGGAGAATATACTGTACGTGGGAGAATACACTGTACAGTCCCTAACTAGTGTCCGGTCGCCTCTCCTATTGTTCCATGAACCTCGAGATTCAGACTCATGAATCCGAAGCACCCGTGGAATGAATAATGTATCAATCTACTGCTTCTGGTTCAAGAGTCTGAATCTCGGGGTTCGTGGAAAACCAGGAGAGGCGACAGTACATTTGTTGGCGACTGTATTGTACATTCACTAAAAATATATTCTGCATCCTTGGCTCTGAAACCATCCACAGCAATCACTGCAACAGAAGCCGTGATGAGTGTTATCAGATTTCTTGGTCTGTGTGTCATATTTTATAACATCGTAACGGTGCAGAATAATCCCTTTACTGAGTGTACGTCTTGGTCACCTCTAGGTGGAGTGGTCATTATAATTTTTTTTTTTTTGTACACTGTCATCGGGGTTCCCCCTGAAACTCGAGGTTTGAAAAGCAGGTCACAGAAATGAGTAAAAACTTTATGGAACATCGATCACAATATTAAAGATCTTTGTGTGTAGACGACCACCACGACACCACACCATTACGCATTTAACTAAATGACTTTTTATAGAGCTGGATTTATGATCCGTAAGGATGATGTTCCTTGTATAGTTTGACCATTTCGTGTTTTACACCATGTGACTGTTCGATCCATGTTATTTTCAGTCCTGCTATGAAGTAATATGGTTTAGCTTCATCTCGGTGTTTCATTTTCTTGCGTCTGTAGAAAACGGACTTATTGTGGTATAACACTTTCATCTGAGTGGCTGTCTGGATGCTGGTAAACTTTCCTTGTGAGGAATATGACTCTTGATCCATACAGTTGTGTCTCTCATAACTTACCCGCCGAGACCACCCCGAGACCAAAGACCAGCAGCAGACCGAGGAGTCTCATCTTGAGGGATGAGATATTAATGAGATGTGAGTGACCCCCGGAACCCCTTATATATAGGGGTAGTGGCCCTTATCTTCCCTTAAGCTTACAATTAAGAACACTCTCTGGGGGGGGGGATGTTAGGTAATCCCTGTCTTAGTCTACCCTCAGGGGTCTTAGGTAATCATCGTCTTAATTTTCCTTCGGGGGTCTTAGGTAATCCTTGTCTTAATCTTCCTTGAGGAGTCTTAGGTAATCCGTGTTTTAGTCTTCTTTCGGGGGACTTGGTAATACTGGGATCAGGCTGTGTTAGTTGGGCCATATTAAGACTCGGGACCATTAGATGAGTTATTGAGTATTGCAGATTAAACTGATGTGAAGAGAAACAAATCCTCATCAGAACTGGTATATGACTTCTTTCGTTGCTCTTGACAGCTTCAATCATCAATATTTACTTTGTTTTCCGACGGTTCTCGTCTCGCATCTGCTCTGAAAGATATAATAAGGTAGCTGCACAGCGTTTGTCTTGAGGTTTTGTTTTCAGCCTTGCGTATATTTTATCAATTTCCATTTTTTCCTTTCTGTTTTCTCTCCTTGAACTGTTGGCAAACATTATTATCTTCACCTGATCTGTCAATTATTTGTACTCGGCTAAAATTCGTAAGCAAATATCCAGGGTCCTATAAATATTATTAAAACGAAGGGAACAACACACTCGCTAGGAATAAAAATACTGATGTTAGAGCACCAATGTTTGTGATTTTGCCGAGAAGTATTACATAAAGGTTTCCTAAGTTAAGGTACCTCCCAGGGAGTATACAGGAGGAACATTAATGACAAAATAGTTAGTGATTCGCTAGCTGCACACACCGGGATTATGTAACCACAGTTTTTGGCTCTCTTGTAGCGGGCGTATTCACAGCTCTCCTCTCCATATAAGGAATTATAGGTAAATACTAACACAAACTATATCAGTAGAGCGTTATCATTTGAGTACAATAGTAAAAGCTCTAATTTTTTTGCAGAAGAAAGACGCGAAAATTAAATACTTTTTGATAATTCCGGATAAGTTACTTGGTCAATCGTGACCAACATCCCAAACTTATGTCCTTCAAAATGGTCGTTTCTTCCCTCCAGTGTATAATAGTCAGTGAATTTTATAAACAAATGTTAATCAGTAGAAAGTACAGTACAGGAGCAACATGGGTGAATTTCATCATCTCAGCTGCAAATTCTTTATATTTTCCCATGGTTATCAGTTAAACCTATTATATAACATTTCTAGTTATGTAAAAATGCAGAAAATATAAACTGGTTTATATTAACCTTGCGTTAGCTAAATCAGGACACAATTAAGACATCTTTGGTAAAGTTTGCCTGAGTGTGGAACGACATAGGAGTGGTCGGTATAATTAATCTGGATAGCTCTGTCAGGTAAGACAGTACAGTACAGTACAGTACAGTACAGTACAATGCAGTACAGTACAGGAGAAAACTTGTAACCTACAATCTTTGCATTTCAATCAACCTAACAATTAGCTACCAAAAATGAAAAAGAACTAAAAGCAAGATGAGATGATTCCGCGGCAAGTGACCGCCAGTCCGAGAAAGTTGAGGTGAAGATAAATAGAAGTCAGACACTCAGGTTACGGGAAGATGGAGAGGACGAAGTTGTCCTCCCATCAGTAAGGGCAATAGGTGACTACTGTAACTGTAAACAAACTGCATGTTGTAGCTTTATGTACTACTATTAACACACAGAGATCACAACACCAAAGGACAACTGAGAATGATTCTGCTTACCAATAAGGGTGACAACTTTCTACGATAACAACAATAGACACAAGATTTAAATTGTTGGTAAACATATGCCAAAAGTCTTGTTAATAAGAATGGATTGTTGTGCGTGTATGTAGAGACGGAACAGTTGGACATAATGAGATCGTGAAGCTGTGTCGCTGGGTGAATTTATTTACCAGGGTTTTGCCTCCCAATCACAAGACACAGGACAACAAGAAGTGTTAGTGTACTACTGTACACGGGCTAAATGGAGTGGGATCCTCCGAATAAATTTGGTATAATATGATCGCACAAAACAGTAGTAAAGGTGTGTTACAGGGCTGACTCTGCATCGGAGGGTCAAGACAGAATTTGAATCACAAGCGCCACTGTAACTCGGACGCAAGTGAGCTTTGTTTGTGTGTGTGTATGTGTGGCTACGGCCAGGGGCAGCCGTTGGTTACCTGGTCCCATCCTTTTCTTCAAGACAAGTGCTCAATTCACACTCCCCACGTCGTTCGACGGTGGTTCGAGAGACAGGACAACCTTGAGCTCCTAGAAGTGCCCAGCAAAGGAGCAGATATGAATGTTATTGAGCACGTATAGGTACACATAGTGAATACGTGTGGTATGGCAGTAGAAAGGACAGCTAACCAACTTATGGCTCACGTCAATGTTCAGTGGGAGTATTACAGGCGTAGGCCGGAGCTGGTACTGTACTTTGGTCATCCATGCCGGACAGGCTTCACGCTGTGATTGAATAGGAGAGCGGTTGGACAAAATATTGAGTAAACGTTTGTCTTGATTCATAGTTTTTTAAAACTGCTGAGTTATCTAATTAAATAGATTGGTGCAACTAAGAAATTGTGTTATACTGAAGTGATAGATTACTTAAAAACTGAGTGGAACATATACGAGTAATATACTAAGCAATATTTATGGTTACCTATATATATATAACTAACCAAAACTAGTGATGCAGAAATTGGCTGATAATAAACTTGGGTCATGATGCATTTATCTTATTTTCCAGCCAAACATTTATCAGTGCTACTGTGGTCCAGTCCCTCTTGTGAGACACTTTTAGCTCACCCAATTCGCTCCCTTCTTGTGATCCACTCCATGACGGTTGCTGGGGACAAGTCAAGGTCACGTGCAATGGCTCGTTTGGAGAAGCCATTGTCACAAAGGATAATAATGCGACCTCTCAGTGACATATTATCGTCCCTCTGATCCATACTTGTTGGTCGGTGGAGCTTATGGTCACTCTCAGCTGCGGTGGCGACGGCAACACCTCGTGCACTACTGACGTAGCATATGAATAACCATTAAAGTATGCGAGTTGTCATTTAACCATAGAGAAACATCATTATAGAATATATAAGTGAATAATATAGTCCATCACCTCATTTACCGATGCATGATATAAAACCATCACAATTGTTCATTTAGTTTCACACCTGCTCCGTCGCCAGTATCAACTTGTGTGATGGTGGGGTGGGTCAGGACAGCGACCCGCCATCAAGTATGGGTAGAACGGGCTGTGCTCCCTCCACCTTCAGTGTACCACGAATTTGTGTTGAACTGTACATAAATTTTAGTCAAGGAGGTTCAATGGATGGAGGCAGTGTTCTCTGCGTGTGTAGCAGAGACGCGTGAAGCCAGGCCGCCATCTTGGTGAGGGCAACAAGGCCACAGTTGCCGCAGCTACTTACGAACAAACGTTGGTTATAGATAACTCTGCAGGATTTATACTATTGTTTTATTTATTATGCACATTATAGAGGAATCAACCAAGGAGGATGAAGTCACTGAGAGAAAAGCGTCGCCATAGTGGTCAAGGCATCAGTCACACTCAGTGACTTCACTTGAGGCAGCGAGTGCCGCCTCCATCCATTCAACCTTCTTGGTATTAGTGGTATTGATGGAAGTCACCTGCGAGTCACCCCACTCACTCATGTGTTGAAGGTCTTCCAGTCCGGATAAGGAAGTCTGTTGTCTTGCACTGAAAATTTGATCTTGGTCTATGTACAGTCACAATCCAAAGGTTCAACACCCCCTGGCTGGACGTTCGTCCAGGCCAGGGTTGAGGTAAGACTGGGTGATCGGACGCAGACACTCCACCACCACAACACTCCGAGACTCACAGCACACGAGCATGGAAGGAAATTTTTACGAATTTTGACGTGACATGCACCTGCATAGCAAAATTTCAGTCATAACATTGTTGGCACACATAACAATAACAAGAAAGAAGTGAGACATGAGAAACTTGGGCTGTTCTCGACCCCGTTATGAAATATGAATATTGATAAACATCAAGTGTTGATGGACTCAAAGTAGCGTGACACTAATGCAGACATAGAATAAGTCCCTTTATTATATGCTGCCCTGATGATTCATTTGTAATACGAGGACTCGCATCTAGTGGTTCCAAGCCAGTGTTTTGGGACCGGGCAAAGTTTTTCATGCTCCAATCTTAACATGTTATTGTTATGTGTGGCAACAATGCTATGAATGCATTTGTTTTGCAAGTTCATGCCATGTCAAAGTTCGTAATAAGCTCCTCCCTGTGTTCGTGTGCTGTGAGTCCGATCACCCAGCCTTACCTCAACTCTGGCCTCGGCGAACACCCAGCCAGGGGGGTGTCGAAACTTTGGATTGTGACTGTACAGTATAATTTCTATGGAATGGGTGAATTGTCTTTACTGATTTAGCTGTTTTTGTTTCAGTCGCTGATAATGTTCGTTTATATATAATAAGACAGATGGAGGGAGTTTGCAATTCCGAGGTTGTTTCTGTTATATTGTTATTGCTGCGTTTCAACAACGAAGGTCTTTAAGCGCGTAACAAGGTTATCAATACACTAGTCCAACAACAATAGAAAAAAGAAAGAAAAAAGAAAACACTCTGTAGTCATATTTCTGAGGAACCTCGGAATTATTAGTTGAAGTTGGATACAAGATTGTCCAGAAGTGCACACAATCCAACCTTATACATGATGAAAGTAATTAAGGGGACTAAGTAGGAATGACCAAAAGAGGGTAATTTACGAGTATGGATCCATGCCAAACTGTGTAAAGCTTTAACAATTTAAAAAACAATTATAAATGAGGTTTGCCATTGAAGTTAGTGATTATACTAACGGATTACATACATGAATAAGGACATAAAGACCTAGTGACAGTAAAACATCGACTATGGAAGCTACTCTGAATAATTTATTACTTTCATGGGGAAAGTTCAATACGCTGCGGGAGTCCTGTTAAAGTTTATTGTAATTATAGCCAGTTTTTGCTTGATATTCTTAGTTTTAACTTTGAGGGTCGAATTTCAGTAATCTCAAGATTCAAATGAGAGAAGAGGGTCGAGTTAGGAGCATAGAACTGTAAGGAAAGAACACTGACCATCACTTAGAAATAATGATATCACGGAACAGTCCGTTATTAACCGATTGCGTGGTCGGAGTTTCTCTCAGTTGAACAAAATTACGTAACGTTAGCCCTAAAAAACGCCTATGTGCGACACTATACTTCCTTAAAGGGTTATTGTTACGTGAGGTATTTAGGCATTAGGTAAGATGTCCATCAGTGACGCTGCCTCTTTAATACATTCACTCAGTTCGGTGCTGCCAAGTTCTGGTATTATCCAGAGGACATTTTCTTTTATTATTATTTAAACAGTTGATTGCATGGGGATCACTGACAAGGCTCTAGCCTGATCACATGATAACTGGTTTAAAGGATAATTTTGTTAAAAACTATCCTATCTGAAAAACCTTGCCTAGGATTGTTACAGAAAATTATTACAAAGAACATAGTTAAGGACATTAGATTAATTAAAACCACAAAAAATATAATGATATAGACGCAGTAGATACTATTTTAGAAAAATTACATAGTAATACAGTAAAAAAAATAGACCTCAATGGGTTACAGTATTCATTAAGAGGATGATGATAATAATAATAATAATAATAATAATAATAATAATAATAATAATAATAATAATAATAATAATAATAATAATAATAATATTACTGCTACTACTAATAATAATAATATTAATAAAAAACATTAATAATAACAATAATAATTAAATATGGTAACAACAACAATAATAATAATGAAGTTTCATAAGATAAAGGGTTGATGGGAGGGAACGACAGGGCCCAGGATGTCCAGCTGACGCTTCTCAGCCACATAAATGACCTGTTGGCGTGGTTACAGTCCTAATACTCATGTACAAATGACTAATTATTGAAATACGGAATAAAATAATTCTCTGGCAACTGTTCATCTTCTTTCTTCATGGGTATAAGGGGGTGAGTGATGGTTATCCTCCACCACTGGATGGGGTAGTAGGTATATATGTGGGCTAGTATACACTACAGTATAGTACTGTATATATACCCCTCCTACCGCTGGGTGGGATGGAGTAAAGGCCCTCTATCAGACACTTGTTTACCAAATCAATGGCCCAGTTTTTCTAGTTAGGGTTGTGAGGGGGCGCGGGTTCTCGGGCTGCCACCAATGTGAGGGGGCGCGTTCTCTAGCTGCCACCAATGTGAGGGGGCGCGTTCTTGGTCTGCCAACAATGTGAGGGGGCCCGACTCCCTCTCTGTTTCTACACCACCCTCATCTTATTTACTTCTCTTAGTTCTTACTCTACTCAGTTCCGTCACCTATTCTTGGGTAGCATGGACGAGGGTCTAGGCACGTGAGTATGGTAATTTTGATATCAGGTCACTTGGATGGAAATAAAGGTAAAATATTGTGGGAGAAATGAATACACCTAAAGTACTCTAAAAACAAATTTATTAATAAAATCAAAGGGGAAAATAGATGTTATTAACACATAACTACCAGGCTCAGCTCCTGGGCCTATTGCAAACTCTCTATGTCTTATGTACTGGTTTCCTTGTTTTCCTATTTACTCAACAGCAATTATTCGGACATTACACTCTTACCGTGCACCCAATACCGGATGTCACCTTACATTATATCGTAGGACCAGCTCCTTGTCTTTCCTCCCAAGACACTAATACTGATACAACCCCCGACATGGGTCCCCCACAACATGGGTAAGTATTAACAACACCTACAACCACACTGTGGACCATAATTCCAAGGCCTGTCACAGGGTATAGCACTGGCGCCTCTACAACTGCTGTTGTGGTCGGTTACACTCCGACCCGAGATGGGGTAGCCAGACACATGGCGGGTCTCGGGTCTGGCCCAACGAAGCCTTGGGGCACATTAATCCGGCTGCATCGGTGCCATCTTCTCACATATGATCCCGGCTGGACATCTAATACATCCGAGGCCGTTGTTGGATGGTAGAGCGATTCAAGAATCACAATGGGATCGGGAGACAAACGGGAATCAGCATCAGGGGACCTGTATGGGTGAAGGGACGGGCACTCACTAACGGTGACAACAACATCACGTTTCAGGGGACGTTAAAGACGTAAATATGACTTCACTCAGAGCATATCAACTACGTTACTGTAACACTTGCACAATCAACTATTAATTGGGTCAAATCACTTAAAGAAGGGCAAATTACAACACAGAGTGGGTGGCCTACCTGTATGGGTGAAGGGACGGGCACTCACTAACGGTAGAAATGCCCGCGGGGCCCTCACTCAAAACAGACCAGGGAGTCCACCTACTCCTATTCCGATGAATTAATTTACTGTACACTCTGACCTTGAAATTGAGACTATGAACTCATTTTCATTCTCTATTTTTATCTCAACTAACAATGCTCTGACTCAGCTATCGAAAGCCAAATTAAATTGATTACAAAGGTTTGGATGGCATCAGGTCCCAACATACAGCGTTTACTCCCATAGACCAAGACGGGGGAAACAGAGAACGGGAGACGTTTCCACTGGGGGGACTCAGAAGGTTTTGTGGACGTTTGAGCGTAATATGAATCCTTAAGGTTTTCAGGTTAGCCGTCATGACCATTACAAAGCTTCCCCCTTCCCCAAGATTTATATTAGGCGGTAACGTTCGCAAAACATGTGTGGTAATTACACAGATTCTTTAAACAACTGTTACCTTTCGTCACGGTTTCACACTACATACACTCGTAAAACACATCAGGACTCTTACAGGTATCTGGTACAAAAGCACACAAAATACAAACAAACAATGGTTACATACATGGGATAACCAGTAGCAAAAACAAATTAATCCCTTATCATTGACAACATGGCATAGGGAAACAAAATACAAGTAATTAAACATACATAGGAAAATAATGCAACAATAAAGAAAAACATAAAAAATGGGGTTACATACATAACATAAAAATTTGTTACACCATACAAACTCTGAAGACACCGTTTCTCATATCATAGTTCAAAGAGGAGACTGATCAAATGCTTACTCAACACCACTGAGATTTAACTTAGACTTCTCAAGCTAGGACGTAGATGAACAGACCCCATCACGTCGAAGGAATGACATGTTGCTCTTAATCTAAAGAGTTGTGTCGCACTCGCGAGAGGCAGCACCATTCAAGGGACTCCAAACGAGCGGGTATTCCCAAGAATTCAAAAATGCTGACGAAACGGTCCTCATGAGAACACCGCCAAACCAAAAACTGTCTGTACTTATGGCATTAGCCATGTAGTAGAATCAGCGCCATTGTCGAGGCCTAACTCCACCTGAAAGCCACGAACATTACTCCTATACACATCCACAATAAGCCTAGCTAGGGCTTTACCAGCAAAACTGAGAACTCTCAACTGGTATCTTTACTCAACTAGTAACAGATTCCCATCAGATGATTGCATAACAGCCAATCCATCTTCCAATCTCTGTCTCTCCTGCACTTGACAATCCCCATCAAAAAAAAAATCAAAGAAAAAAAAATCACAAACACCTACACACTCCCAAACATTCCCAACTCACATGGCAAACAACGTACTCACTTACCAGTTGTACTTCTCAATTGCAACACATGTATGCAAAACATCACTCTTCACCATGCATGTCAACAATCAATTCCTTCCAGTCAAAGTCTACAGCCCTTTAAAGAAATCTCGGTAACACTGATGCTCGTCTCTCACATAACTAGCAAGAGAGGCATTCCACACTCTTCTTTTCTACACTTCCTTGTCCATCAGGCCATGCACCTGATGAAACAACTGGTGGTGAAACCTGGGTGTCATTCCTGAGAATGAACATGTCTCCACCCTCATACTTCTCAAGTCTACACATCAACTTACTGGACACAGGTTCTGAGCTGACTGCCCTGAATTGTTCTCTTGTGACGGCTATCATGCCTGGAGGTCACAACTACTCACTGTACTACACAACATGGGCACAGTGCACACTTTCAAAAACAAATGGATTACTGCCTAACTGTCCTTCTAATACATGAGAACACTTGAAATCCTGGCTCAAAATTATTGCACAAATTTCTACTCAACTTATTACTCATGACCCGTAGTAATAATACTGAAATGTGAACTTGTACTTTGCTGTCACTTTTCAAGACAAACTTACTGTGCACACTCAAAGGCAATGGTACTTGTTATTGTCAATCTCTGTAGGGTGCAACACTGTATTAACTCTTCTGGAATTACACCGTACTATAACAAATCAAACTTAAAAAAAAGAATCAGACATTTCCATTACTGAGTGTCACTTTCACACAATAAAGTGGTAATACTGTAATATTTTACGAGACTGTCCCCTCAGTACTCAACAAATATTCACTGTCTTTTCAATTGCAATGATTTCAACACTGTTATCACTTCACAATTTACTCTGTGGTACTCACAAATGGGGGGTCCTTACATGTACTTTCACCAATCACTTTTCAAAGATTGCGTTCTTTTACAGATGTCCATATCACCATAGAGTCCTCAACTCATCAAAGCAATTGCTGAAATCATACATGTATTAGATCTCAAATAAACATAAAACACACTTAATGACCTTGCCTGTAAGTCTACACTGCTAGAAGCTAATGCTCTATTCACTAAAAATCATACTAATAGAAACAATACAAAAAATACAAAATACTCGGGTATCTAACACAACACAGGTTATACAAATAAATTCACTTGTTAAAACTGACCTCAACTTATAACTAAACACTTCCAATTAAAATTAAAACAACTACACCCATATTATGTCAATTACAAATAACACTAATACATAACCTTAATATAATTATGGCCTTCCGGTATACTCAGAAATCGACACTGTCCACAACACTCGTAACATTGCACATGATCAATGTCCCTCATTGTCTGTAAATAACAAAGCATTAACTCGAGTGATCACACAATTGCTATGGTACCAGTGCAGAAAGGCACCCAAAAAAAAATTTACCTTGGCATACAACCAACACTTTCTGAGATTTCACAAAAGACTGCAAAAAAAATTAGGTAGCTAACCTCTGTTTTCAGACATTTTCAGACACTTTTCAATACATTTTGCTGTACACTTTACTTTAAAACAGATTTCTAATTTTCTCGAGGCCCATGTTCTAACCTAACTCCAAATAAAGTATTTGCCGTGAACTGTTTTCAACATCTCCGTAACCTCAAAAAAATTTTGCACATAATTGCACTATACTGTACACTGGGAAAAATTTCCATTACACGATTATTAGCACTCTGAAATATTCATTAGTTACAGTGACATGGTTAGGTAGACGCATGGAGAAATGGTTATTACAGCTCACATTTAAACACAGAAATTACCCACAGTATCACATTTATTCCTCCTGACCTTGATATCATATAAATTACATCCCAGCTGCACACCAATGTGAGGGGGCGCGGGTTCTCGGGCTGCCACCAATGTGAGGGGGCGCGTTCTCTAGCTGCCACCAATGTGAGGGGGCGCGTTCTTGGTCTGCCAACAATGTGAGGGGGCCCGACTCCCTCTCTGTTTCTACACCACCCTCATCTTATTTACTTCTCTTAGTTCTTACTCTACTCAGTTCCGTCACCTATTCTTGGGTAGCATGGACGAGGGTCTAGGCACGTGAGTATGGTAATTTTGGTATCAGGTCACTTGGATGGAAATAAAGGTAAAATATTGTGGGAGAAATGAATACACCTAAAGTACTCTAAAAACAAATTTATTAATAAAATCAAAGGGGAAAATAGATGTTATTAACACATAACTACCAGGCTCAGCTCCTGGGCCTATTGCAAACTCTCTATGTCTTATGTACTGGTTTCCTTGTTTTCCTATTTACTCAACAGCAATTATTCGGACATTACACTCTTACCGTGCACCCAATACCGGATGTCACCTTACATTATATCGTAGGACCAGCTCCTTGTCTTTCCTCCCAAGACACTAATACTGATACAACCCCCGACATGGGTCCCCCACAACATGGGTAAGTATTAACAACACCTACAACCACACTGTGGACCATAATTCCAAGGCCTGTCACAGGGTATAGCACTGGCGCCTCTACAACTGCTGTTGTGGTCGGTTACACTCCGACCCGAGATGGGGTAGCCAGACACATGGCGGGTCTCGGGTCTGGCCCAACGAAGCCTTGGGGCACATTAATCCGGCTGCATCGGTGCCATCTTCTCACATATGATCCCGGCTGGACATCTAATACATCCGAGGCCGTTGTTGGATGGTAGAGCGATTCAAGAATCACAATGGGATCGGGAGACAAACGGGAATCAGCATCAGGGGACCTGTATGGGTGAAGGGACGGGCACTCACTAACGGTGACAACAACATCACGTTTCAGGGGACGTTAAAGACGTAAATATGACTTCACTCAGAGCATATCAACTACGTTACTGTAACACTTGCACAATCAACTATTAATTGGGTCAAATCACTTAAAGAAGGGCAAATTACAACACAGAGTGGGTGGCCTACCTGTATGGGTGAAGGGACGGGCACTCACTAACGGTAGAAATGCCCGCGGGGCCCTCACTCAAAACAGACCAGGGAGTCCACCTACTCCTATTCCGATGAATTAATTTACTGTACACTCTGACCTTGAAATTGAGACTATGAACTCATTTTCATTCTCTATTTTTATCTCAACTAACAATGCTCTGACTCAGCTATCGAAAGCCAAATTAAATTGATTACAAAGGTTTGGATGGCATCAGGTCCCAACATACAGCGTTTACTCCCATAGACCAAGACGGGGGAAACAGAGAACGGGAGACGTTTCCACTGGGGGGACTCAGAAGGTTTTGTGGACGTTTGAGCGTAATATGAATCCTTAAGGTTTTCAGGTTAGCCGTCATGACCATTACAGGGTTAGGTTAGTTTTGTGTAGGTGTAAGGTGTTTCAACACCCCATCCTTATCTCCCATTGGTAGCCCCAATCCTTAGGCTTAGAGAGAGGAGGAAACTTTGCACTTTAGGAAGTATGTCCTCCCGTCGTAGAGGCGAGTCTAATGTATTAGATAAAACACCTTCCTCCTCTTATAAAGAAAGGATGATGACAACGTCTGAAACATAAGAGTTACAAAAATTTTAACCAACCGACCAAGGGCCATTACTGACTCTACCAAGAGACAGCCACTACAAGAAGAAAGGAGAGACAAGATTTGTCCGGCCATAATCATGCAGGTGTTGACGGTCAGCAACTCTAAAACTGCAATCTGCAACTGAACTGTTGACGAATCTGAATGCTGTAGTTCAATATTTGAGGCAGCCATCAACCCGAGCACGTGGACCATTTTCTCTGAACAGTATAATGGCCTGGAAGGATGTAAGTAATTGACAGGTTATATTTCCTCACTCCATATCAAGAGGTAATTGTTCATGTTAATCAAATAGCCGGGTCAATAAGTAACGCTATTTATTTCCTAAAAACTAGTGGCACTATACTACTGTCGTAATTATGAAAAAAAATATTTTGTTGGTTACATACTGATTGTGTACAAGTTTGTAACAAACCTGGCTTTCTGAGTACTCGTGTCATTCCCCTACGCCTTGAGATCCTTATTTGGTGACAAGTACGAGCCTTCCCTGCCAGCAACAACGTTTATGCTAAAATAATGAGGGAAGATAATATATGACGACGCTTGGGTTCAGGGGATCCTTGGCTTACACAGTCACTTGTTAAACAAACGAGACACTCCATGGAGTAAGAGTGATGGAATGATTACAGCCTCATTTTTGTATTCTTCTGGGGTTCAGCATTTAAACTAATTTATCTCAATCGCTGGTTTCACCTGGTCCTCCTACCTTCAGCCCCACCCATTGACATCTCTACTATTATCTTTCATTCCTGTTCTTATGGTTCACAAACTCGAACCATTGCTAAGTCCTCGATGAAACTTTTAACCTTACTAATGGTTTCTATCTAACACTACCCACAACTTTCCAACTCTCTAACAGTATTCCACAGAACCTTTTCTCCTACCCAAAAGACTTTCATACAATTGCCACCTTCATATCCTTACACTGCAGATTCTTACTTTGAATTACTGCTTGCTCTTGGTGGCGCTCTGTCTGCAAGGAAGGGAGGCAATGTGGTTGGACCTTTAGGTGAAGCTCATCTTACACGAGGTCCCAAATATCTTTTATAATGTTTGCTCATTGTTCTTCTAGGGCAAGGAATGAAATTCTGTTAGAAGGAAGCCCAATGCCTTTCCTCGCCAGAAGGCTGAAGAGTATGAGGAAATAGAAAAGTGAGTGTATGAGCTTTGGGGGTAAAGTTGGCTCATATCCACCCTAGTGAAGGACCAGACTACCACAAATATGATGGGATTGATTAAAGGATTTCCACAACACAGAACTCAAGTGCCCGGAGTCACGTCTCATCTATACCTTATTTGGCAGCAGTGGTTGTCATGCAGTGGCAGTAAGAAGTTTTCACACGCTAGGGGGGAACTTTCAACAGCTGGCAGCCGAATGGTTATCACCTGGGTCTCTAATTACGCAGTCCTGGGTTCAATTCCCGACTAGGGATATAGGCTGAATACATTTAGGTAGCAATCTTAGGTAATTGGAAGTTGGCAGCTATCAAACAGGGAGGTACTACCGCCTGGGAAGATATTGGAAGCATAATGTGTTGTCTAATGGTAGACCCTGCTGCTATATGGCATCACGAAAATTGTGACTAAGTCCCAGGTTGCTGATCTGACTTTCTGCCTCCTTTACACACAATTGCAGGATCTCAATTGTTTCTCCTGCTTTGACAACACAACACACATATATCGTTTCTCACTTATGATCTTTTTTTCAGTTTTATATTTCTTTATTATTATTATTATTATTATTATTATTATTATTATTAAATTATTATTAGTGTTGTTGTTATTATTTTTATGGTTATTATTAATTTATTAAAAATTTTAAATTTTTATTATTAATTTTATTTACTATGAACACATTATTATTATTATTGTTATTACTATTAGTTTTGAGGCCCTCAGGATCTGATGTGGGTCAATGACCTGTGCCCGGGTGGGCAAATCCCTGTAAAAAAGAAATAAAAAAAGCAGATTTGTCAGACAAAATTTTCCCTTTGTAAACCCATGTTGAGAGTCGTAGATTTATTTGCTTTTCTCTAGATGCGATTAGATGCTATCTGCTATAATTGATTTAAGAAATTTCCCCACTACTGACGTCAAACTGATCGGCCGGTAATTTGACGCTGATGCTCTGTCTCCCATTTTGAATACGGGTACTACATTTGCCTGTTTCCACAAGTCTGACGCAACTCCGGTGTCCAATGATTTTGTAAATAAATTTACAAGGGGTCCGCTAATCTGTTCCCTACACTCTTTCAAGACCCGAGGGAAAATTTCGTCCGGCCCTGGGGATTTTGTCTTCTTTAGTTTATTTATCCTCTTAAGAACATCCTCTTTTCTGATAGTGATATTCTTTAATTTCTCTTCTTCCTTTCCACTAGAGCGCTATTTGTGTGTTAGGAACAGAAACGTAAGGCTGGCAGGTGATTTTCAGCGAACTTTTGATTTTGACTGTACTTACTCAGGCGCATTTCACTGATAGATGATTAATTCTAGTGAACAAAATTGTTCAGAAAAGGAAAATGTTCACAAGTAGTTTATTCTAGGTACTAAAGTACAAGTCAATGGTCGATAATAAAAGAAAAAGATGAGAGGAAATTAAATTATTCTGTGTAGCGATAGCGAGGTGTGCTGAGATAGGTGCAGCTGACAGTCAAGTATCGGTGACGACCTGCTCTGTGTCTGCGCTTGCGCACTCACATTCTCTGAGTAACTCTTGTTGTATAAAAGTAAAAACACCTCTATCATGAGCACCACTTGTGGAGGAGGAACAGCTACAATGAAGCTGCTTACTGTGCTTTCTCTCCTCGCCATCACGCTCTCTGTCACAGGCAAGACTCGCTCTAACATCATCTTGTCTATATTACATTCTGTAGAACTCTATAGTTACGCGTTGCTTTGGTTTTGCTAGATAAAAAGCGGAAGAAATCAGACATGTGCCGATATAACACTCACCGAGTTTGTTTAAAGAGAGGAATTATTAATATATATATATATATATATATATATATATATATATATATATATATATATATATATATATATATATTGATAAAATCACACGGGAAAAGGGAAACAACGGAGCACCTTAGCTTTCGTCTTTATTCAAGCATTTTTAACCTTGGGCCACTGACAAGGTTAAAAATGCTTTGAAAACCTTGGATCTAGATGTAGGATAGTTATTTAGTGGGTCCCTTATTTGTGACCTGACCTGACTAGTCTTATTCGAAATCACCCGGAGAAGCACCGATTGATCAATGATTCCCAGCATAGCTTCACAAGCGGACGTTCTTGTCTAACTAATCTATTAACATTCTTTTCATCAGTTTTCGAATCGGTGGACGAGGGGCGTGGTATATCTAGACTTTAGCAAAGCCTTCGACAGAGTCCCCCCACGAAAGACTAATTAGAAAGGTAAAACCACATGGCATCAAAGGTAACATCCTTAAATGGATTAGGGCGTGGTTACAGGACAGGAAACAGGGAGTGAGCATTAACGGCACAAAGTCCCATTGGAGCAACGTCACAAGTGGAGTTCCCCAAGGCTCAGTACTTGGACCATTATTATTTATTATATACATAAACGACATAGATATCGGCATAGACAGCAACATTAGTAAATTTGCTGATGACACTAAAATAGGACGTGTTATTAAATCTGACGAGGACTCCACGAAACTACAGGAAGATCTAAACAAATTTTTCGAATGGTCTGAAAAATGGCAGATGAAATTCAAAGTGGACAAATGTAAAGTACTCAGTATAGGAGATGTAAACAGGGAAACCAGATACCAGATGAACAACGATGCCATAAAGAAATCCGACTGCGAGAGAGATTTAGGAGTAATGATAAGCAGGAACCTTAAGCCAAGTAAACAATGTGTTTCTTGCTCGTAACAAGGCTAATAAATTACTTGGGTTCATACAAAGGAGTGTTAGTTACAAGACTAGCGAGGTCATCCTAAAACTGTATCTTGGGCTTGTGAGACCACACCTGGATTACGCAGTTCAGTTCTGGTCACCGTATTACAGAATGGATATAGAATCATTGGAAAGAATTCAGAGGAGAATGACAAGACTAATCCCTGGCATTAGGAACCTTGAGTACAGAGACAGGTTAAAGCATCTTAATTTGCACTCCCTGGAGAGACGTAGAGCGAGGGGCGACCTGATAGAGGTGTATAAGTGGAAGTCAGGGCTAAACAAAGGGGACATTACAATGGTACTCAAACTATCCAACCAGGAGCGAACTCGTAACAATGGTTTTAAATTAGACAAATTTAGATTTAGGCGTGAAATAGGTAAACACTGGTTTGGAAACAGTAGTGGATGAATGGAACAAGTTACCAATTATCATCATTAACTCGAATACGCTGAATAGCTTCAAACATCGGTTGGATGCTTATATGAGCAATAGGGGTTGGGTGTAAACGGGACTGCCCAGTATGGGCCAATAGGCCCGCTGCAGTTTCCTCCATTCTTATGTTCTTATGTTCTCACGTCGCCCCCTTCTCTTAAGCTCCTCTACGTGTGTGTTGGTGTTGGTGTGGGGATTAGTGGACGACATCATTATAACGTGACCTCATGTTTAATAAGGTCACCCTGTATATTTAAGCCTCTCTGTCCATGTAATCCAGTTGCCTCTGAAGATGTCTTGAATAAAGACGAAAGCTAAGGTGCTCCGTTGTTTCCCTTTTCCCGTGTGATTTTATCAAGATTTATCTTATCCACGTTTTCATTGTGGATCTACATGAAATAATTATATATATATATATATATATATATATATATATATATATATATATATATATATATATATATATATATCAAAGAAGGAGAGGAAACGGTAGCGGACAGTTAATTAAGACAAGTGGAGAAGCCGAGAAGAGAGGGCTGAAATTACATATGGGAATACTGTACTCTACACACACTTCCTAATATCCTCAGCATGCATACTCGGTACACAAAATGAACCCCTATGTCTCCACATTGGTTCACAATGCCCTATTTAATTCCCCGAGAGCACAGAACAAGCCAACTTTAACGGTGATATATTTGAAATCGATACAAAAGATACATCTACATACTCATGCACTTGTAATATTGTGTGACAGTACTGTATGTGTTTTTATACCCAACAGCGTCCCTTACAGTTACATACTGAGTCCCCACTGACACAGCATCCCTGACAGTTACATACGGAGTCCCCACTGACACAGCGTCCCTGACAGTTACATACCGAGTCCCCTACAGTTACATACCGAGTCCCCTACAGTTACATACCGAGTCCCCACTGACTCAGCGTCCCTGACAGTTACATACCGAGTCCCCACTGACACTTCCATTCGGCCCAACTCATAACCTAACCTTTAAGAACTCGTGTCTATCAGAACAATTATCTATTTTCATTGTGTAGAGAGCGTAATGGTGTGCTACTACGCATCGTGGGCCACCTACCGTGTCAGAGACGGCAAGTTTGACGTAGAGGACATCGACCCGAACATCTGCACCCATGTTGTCTATACCTTTGCCGGACTTGGCACTGACAACAAGATCGAGGTGAGCAACAACTAGTTCATAAATAACTCGGTATTGACGCTGATGATTACTATTTCGGAGTATCAATCTTCCAGGTAGCCATTCCCAAAAAGAACGACCACTCATGATAATCAGTGGCTTTTATTTATTTGCCTTTGCATTTGAGTTGTCAATTTTACACGTTTAAAGCACTACCGGGTATTCTTTAAAGATATTAAAGGCAATTTCATGTCACTGAACAATTGATGATTCATTTTGCAGGTTCTGGACCCATGGAACGACCTGTGTGCCAACTGGGGCAAATGTGGCTATAACAGATTCACTGACCTCAAGAAGTTGAACCCCAAACTGATCACCCAGTTGTCCGTTGGTGGCTATAACGAGGGCTCCACATCATACTCCAATGTGCGTCTCTAGATAATTTCTTTACATTTAAATTACTTATGTATTTATTTTATGGTGAAACTAAACCTTAGATAAAACCACATCATACAAAGTAATATACTAAAGTAGGAAAAGGTGGAGTTCAAATACTAGACACGTTATACCTATGTGGTCGAGTTATTCTCTATGATTCTCTGCAGATGGCCGCCGATCCTGCCAAGACACAGACATTTGTCACCTCTACCGTAGAACTGTTAAAGGCACACGGCTTCGACGGTCTGGATCTCATCTGGGAGTATCCAACCCAACGAGGTGGAGTTCCTGCAGACCGAGTGAGTCACTTTGTTATCTACTTAACCTAACCAGGTTTCCAAGCCTAGATATTACAGCTGCTGTAGACCTTCTCCAAGGTTTGGTTGTGTTTGTCTCATAATATTCATCATACCCGGTAAAGACCTCCTAAGATTTAACCTCTATGTGCCACTTAGTAACCGACACAAGAAAATTTATATCTGTCTCATAGTGATTTATCCTTCTAAATATACTTACTATAAAACTGCTTAGATAATATTAAACTAAATTTAATAAAAATTACCTTGATTTTGCCACGCTATTAACTCTATACATGACTGTCACTGGAAGACAATTAATGTCACTGACTCATACAAGGCCTTATGATCATTTCCACACGGGCCTGAGGAAGAATTGTATAGCTAACTTGTACTTACTGCAGTAGGACCACTTCCTGAAAATGTCGTAGGACTCACAGGCATTAAAAACCAAAACAAAAAACTTACCACTCTTCTCACATTTGCAAGATCATATTAGTGAAGACCGACCATTACTCTGTTTTGCAGGAGAATTTCATCACCTTGCTGGGCAAGTTGCACGAGGCGCTGCACGCCAGCGGTATGATACTAACAGTGGCTGTGGCTGCTTTGAAGAGCACTATTGACCAGGCCTACGACATTCCCGCCATGGTGGATGTGGTGGACCTGGTGAACGTGATGACATATGACCTCCACGGGCCTTGGGAAAAGTACACACATCATCAGTCTACCCTCTATGCTTACAAAGATGACCATGGCGATACTCTTTATCTCAATCAGGTACAACATTCAACTTGTTGTCGGGAAAGATGACTTGTCACATATAAAACTTTGCCTGAAGCGTAGTAATGTTTATTAAAACTACGTCACACAAATTATATGTTGGTCGATTATCAAATAAAACTCTAATTGGAACTTTGATGCAGAACTTCTCCATCAACTACTGGATAGACGGAGGAATGCCGAGTACCAAGCTAACACTGGGTATGCCTCTGTACGGCCGCTGCTGGACCTTGGATAATCCTGATCAGCACGGCTACAATGCCCGAGCAAGCCACCCGGGAAAAGCAGGACCATTAACACAGACCGAGGGCATGATGGGGTACAATGAGGTAAACTGTGTCATTAGATGTTATGTTTATACTGACTATAATACTCTTACACTTTTAATAATAATAATAATAATAATAATTAACGGTTTATTGAAAAAATTCTGCAGCCCGAAGGCTGAAAATATACATTGGACATAAATGACTTGTTACATACATTGGTGGTTTAACAAAAGCCTTCATTAGAGAAAGGTAAAGGAACATACAGTGAACATTCCGATTAATGTAGGTGTTGAACAGCAAACTCGTAGTGTAGTAACTCCCTCCCAGATGGTGTTAGGAGGAACTCACGTGGTGTAGTAGTTCCCTCAGATGGTGTTATGAGGGACCTGGCGTGGTGTAGTAATTCCCTCGCAGATGGTGTTATGAGGGGCCTCACGTGGTGTAGTAATTCCCTCACAGATGGTGTTATGAGGGACCTCACGTGGTGTAGTAATTACCTCACAGATGGTGTTATGAGGGACCTCACATGGTGTAGTAATTACCTCACAGATGGTGTTATGAGGGGCCTCACGTGGTGTAGTAACTCCTTCACAGATGGCGTTATGAGGGGCATCACGTGGTGTAGTAGTTCCCTCACAGATGGTGTTATGAGGGGCCTGACGTGGTGTAGTAATTCCCTCACAGATGGTGTGATGAGGGACTTGACGTGGTGTAGTAATTCCCTCACATATGGTGTTATGAGGGACATGTGGTGTAGTAATTCCATCACAGATGGTGTTATATGAGTGAGGTTTGGTCCCAGGCTTTCCTATCGTAGACGGATTAACACATCGGTGGTTGTTGTTGGGTCTCGCGGGCCATTATCACTGGGTACCTGGGACCTCACTGTGTGAAGGTTAACTTGGGTACGATTGTTACTGTTGAGTTGTTCTCACTGACTTCAGCACTGTTCACCACTGTTCACCTCTGTTTAACACTGGTTCCGTTCCTTTCCTAAATGAAATTGTAACTTCTGGCGAGAACTTGTTGATATTCCGGTGGGGAGGAGGGTTCAGGGGAGGGGGTTGGTATGGGCCAACTTAACAGTTGACCTGGCTGCTCCTAGAGGAGCGCTAGGTACGTCTTGACCCTTCGGTGGTCAAGGATGTAGTAAACGGGAGTGTTGTGTGTGTGAATTTCCATCACTCATGTTGTACAATTTCTCCGACACTGATGGTCTAATGTTTTTGTCCTCCAGATCTGCGATTTTATAAACAAAGATAGCTGGACTGTGGTAGTGGAGGAAGGGTGTAATGAACCTTACACCTATAACATGGCCTACGGCAATATCTGGTGTTCATACGAAGACCACGATTCTTGTGTTATCAAGGTGAGGTGTTGTTAAGTCCAGCAATAGTAGAGAACAACATACTGGCAAATACATAAGACTAACACTTTGCTGAACTAAACACTAAACTCTCTTTATAATATTCACGTATAGGTTTCTGGCAGACAAGAAGCATTACAGTTATTTATGAATTCTTTCTGCATTTATATGTTAAGTAAGAGAATTTGATGCAGCATTTCTGTTGTAATTATAAAACCAATATGACAAACTTTTCTCATACGTCAAAAGTGTTTGGTGTTGGTATTGTGTGGCTAATATCAACGGTGTGTTTGCAGGCCAATTACGCTAGGGAAAAAAATCTTGCTGGCCTGATGGTGTGGACGATTGATACTGACGACTTCCACGCCGAATGTACCACCCGTCATTTCGATTTGACCAGAACCTTAGCGGAGACCTTCGCAGGCAACGAAACGCGACGAATAAGTCAGTCAATGTTAGAATCTAGAATAGATGGTTCAAACCTACGTTAACACCTGCCACTCAAAATTTATCTTCTACTTTACTCATAACTTTACCGAATCCAGTGACCCTGCAGTGAGTCTATAGTAGTCCACATTCAGTCATATACAAGTAAGTAAGTCACCAACCATGAGTCATCTTTTGACTCATCATAAACTATGTGAATCTTTTTGAGTCTTCCACCATCCAAATGAATCACTCATGTAAGCAGTAATAAAAATGATTCATTTTTTTTAATCAATTTTAATCCCACCACCAAACCGAGAATAACTCTGAATCACCACAACCATGTAAGTTACTTTGTTAAGGATTCTTAATGACTATGTCCATATTTCATTTACATTTGATAAGATTGCAAATGATGATTTCTATGTATTTGTAATATAATTTTGATTAAATTAATTGAAGTAATTTTTTATCGAATAACGGTATTTCAGTATTCCGCCACCCATGTTGGTTGATATTATCCAAACATTTAGTGCAGATTAGTTAAAACATACACACAGGTCGCTTATTGATAAAGACCCTCCTGGAAATAAGCAGCTGCCAACTTTGGCCAAGGCAGTTTTTCCAATCACTTCTCGACTGGTAATTGGAGTCACGAACTCACAAAAAATTGGTAAACTTAATTTAATCTGAGCTAATAGATCGCGTGCATGTACCTAACCTAACCTAACCTAACCTCGACTAGTATTTGGTGTTACGCAGTCACAAAAAATTGGTAAACTTAATTTAATCTGAGTTAATAGATCGAGTGCATGTACCTAACCTAACCTAACACAGCACAACTCAGATTAAATTAAGTTTACCAATTTTTTGTGACTTTATGACACCAAATAATAATCGAGAAGTGATTCACAGCCCGATTTACGCTTGTAGGACCATCATTTGACTTCATTGCGGCTACATTTGGGTAATTACTCGCTCCCTCGGTACATGCACGCGATCTATTAACTCAGATTAAAGTAAGTTTTCCAATTTTTTGTGACTTTGTGACACCAAATACTAGTCGAGAAGTGATTAGCAGTCCGATTTATTCATGTAGGACCATTATTTAACTTCATTGCGGCTACATTTGGGTAATCAGTCGGACCGCTTTTGAGCACCTAGCTATTGGTCCTCTTGTTGATGTCTGGTGCTTTGTTTTCCTTACCAAAACCGGATCATGTAACGGCGACTTTAGTGTTGTTTAAACTAAAAGAATGCAATTTTAAATAAGCATAATAATTACTATAATCTTATCTATTTTTATTATATTATTTACCGTGTACGATTCTTAATGAATCTGAAAATATTACTTATTGAAAGCAAAATTTACAATAACAGCAGTAATATGTAACCCTGACAGGTTACTCTGGTTCCATGTTGTCAGGTGATCATATTAGACTACAGGTATACATTGAGATACTGTACTATTGTTTAGTAAACTAGTCATTGTGATACAGTAGAAGGAAAACAAATTTTGGCTAGCATTATAAACTACAAATATATAATTATTTAGTACAAGAATGTTTATTATTAACTACAACAACCATAAGATGTACTAAAGGGGTATATATATATATATATATATATATATATATATATATATATATATATATATATATATATATATATATATGCTGATAACCACCAGGAAAGAAGAAAACACGAAGTTCCCAAGCGCTTTCGTGTAATTCACATCTTCAGGGGTGAGTACAGACTAGAGATAGTAATGCAAAACAAGATGAATATATACAGAGGAGGGTGAGACCAGGTCCACAATGGTCAGGTAATTAGGTAATGACCCTACTAATCTTTAAATGGCACACAACGGTTGGTGGTTGGGTCAGATGGGACAGTGACCCGCCCTCTCACCTGATCACAAATCTTCTTAATTACAAAGTTGTCCAGCTTGTACATGCCGTTACTCAAATTCATGTTGAATGCTTCGGTATGTTTAATAAGACTAGATTCTATGATGTTCCTACTATCAATTGAATTACATGGTAATATTGAGGAGGCATTATCCCAGTCAATGCAATGCTTGTTATCCCTCAAATGAACAAACAGAGCATTGGATTCCTGGCCTGTCCTAACACTGTATTTGTGTTGTTTAATTCTAGTTACAAGATCTTTACCTGTCTGGCCTAAGTAAAACATATTACATTCCTTGCAAGGGACTTTATAAATGCAACCAATTGTGTTGTTGGGGGAGTTCTTGATTAACATTTGTTTAACAGTGCATGAGTTTTTAAATGCCACATTGACGTTCCAAGATTTTAGCTGTGCCGGAATGTGTGAGAAATTTTTGTGAAATGGTAATATTAAGATATTCTTATGGTCATGGGTGGGCTTGGGATCAGTTCTATAAAAAGTTTTCTTAGTAATGTTTAAGCATTTGTCTATGAAAGATCTAGGGTATTTAAGGTTTGAGCCAATATTATATATATATTTGTATTCCTCATCGATGAATTCCGGACTGCAAATTCTCAAGGCACGTAAAAACATTGTTGTAAATACTGACTGTTTGACTTTATTATGGTGGGCAGAATAATAATGAATGTATGAACACACATTGGTTGGTTTTCTATAAATACTGAACTTAAAAGTGTTACCTATTCTGTGTATCAGACAGTCTAGGAATGGCAATTTACAGTCTTGCTCTAATTCCACAGTGAATTTGATCGAGGGGGCTAAGTTGTTAAGTTGTGGTAGGAAAACTTTTAGGTCCTCATTACATGGCCAGAGACATAATACATCATCAACATATCTAAACCAGACTGCTGAGGGTGGTAAAATATTACTTAATAGTTTCTTTTCAAAGAATTCCATATATAGGTTGCTTAATACAGGTGAGAGTGGATTACCCATTGCCATACCAAATTTTTGAGCATAATATTCCCCATTGAATTCGAATTTGCAATCCTTAATACATAGTTTGATGAGTTCGATGAAGTCGTCTTTCGAGACGGGCAGTGAAATGTTATCCAGGGAATCTATGAGGAACTCTAGTAAATCATCAACTGGGACCTTTGTAAAAAGTGACGTTACATCAAAGCTGACCAGTTTAAAATCATGATTAATGTGCAAGTTATTGAGTTTATCAACCAGATCCATATTATTCTTGATATTGGAGTTAGAAATGTTGCCAACTAGGGGGTTTAGTAAGGAAACTAACCATTTAGATAGTTTATAAGAGATTGACCCAACAGAGCTAATGATGGGTCTTGCTGGGTTATTGGGCTTGTGGGTCTTGATTACACCGTACATGTAAGGCAGTGGAGGGGACGTTGAAGTAAGATGTTTAATGAGAGTAGCTTTGCCTCTCAATAGGGACTTAAGTTTTTTGTTGAACTGGGTGTTGACAGTGTTGAGAGGATTATTTATGAGTTTAGAATATGTTGTAGTGTCACATAAAAGGTCATTCATTTTTGAGATATAGTCATCTTTGTTTAAAATCACTACTGTGTTGGCTTTATCTGCTTTAGTGACATGTAGATCCTTATTTTTCTTAAGGGCTTGGAGTGCTTTGGTGAATCTTTCTGGACAGTTTGAAACACAAGGCTTGGACATAGATGCATACACAACACCTTTACACATGTTCACTTCTTCACTTGTCAAATTACTGAATTTCTCCAAATTGCAAAATGCTCTGGCTATGTCAACACTGTCGACTCCCTTGTTGGAACCATCAAAACTTAAACCATAGCCGAGGGCACACAAGGTATCATTGTCTAGTTGTTTAGAGGAGAGATTCACTACACAGTTGTTATTGGCATCCTTAGTCCAATCACTATTTCTAATAAGGAGTGCCAATTTGTGGTCTATCTTGGCTTGAAGATCAGAACGCTCACGTCTCAGGTTATCAAAACAGTAGTCCAACATGAACTTTTTCCAATAACTCGGTATGGTCATGATAAAAGCGCGCTTTTTTTGTCTTACAATACGGAAGGCTTCATCCACTTCAATTTTCTTTATTTCAAAATGTTTCTTAAGGATGATTTCTTGGAACTCATCAAAGGGGCGGTCAGACATCTTAAGGACACGTTGTGGGAGGATTGATCTTGGCAAAACTTTTTCACTGAGGCATGTCTGGAGAAATTTCAAACGTATTTTCAATTTGTGGGCCTTGATCATCGAAGAGGAGTATTCAGTAACGAAAGGAGACAGTCCAGGACAGCTGTGTAGTGAATCTTTCCTCTAAACAACTAGACAATGATACCTTGTGTGCCCTCGGCTATGGTTTAAGTTTTGATGGTTCCAACAAGGGAGTCGACAGTGTTGACATAGCCAGAGCATTTTGCAATTTGGAGAAATTCAGTAATTTGACAAGTGAAGAAGTGAACATGTGTAAAGGTGTTGTGTATGCATCTATGTCCAAGCCTTGTGTTTCAAACTGTCCAGAAAGATTCACCAAAGCACTCCAAGCCCTTAAGAAAAATAAGGATCTACATGTCACTAAAGCAGATAAAGCCAACACAGTAGTGATTTTAAACAAAGATGACTATATCTCAAAAATGAATGACCTTTTATGTGACACTACAACATATTCTAAACTCATAAATAATCCTCTCAACACTGTCAACACCCAGTTCAACAAAAAACTTAAGTCCCTATTGAGAGGCAAAGCTACTCTCATTAAACATCTTACTTCAACGTCCCCTCCACTGCCTTACATGTACGGTTTAATCAAGACCCACAAGCCCAATAACCCAGCAAGACCCATCATTAGCTCTGTTGGGTCAATCTCTTATAAACTATCTAAATGGTTAGTTTCCTTACTAAACCCCCTAGTTGGCAACATTTCTAACTCCAATATCAAGAATAATATGGATCTGGTTGATAAACTCAATAACTTGCACATTAATCATGATTTTAAACTGGTCAGCTTTGATGTAACGTCACTTTTTACAAAGGTCCCAGTTGATGATTTACTAGAGTTCCTCATAGATTCCCTGGATAACATTTCACTGCCCGTCTCGAAAGACGACTTCATCGAACTCATCAAACTATGTATTAAGGATTGCAAATTCGAATTCAATGGGGAATATTATGCTCAAAAATTTGGTATGGCAATGGGTAATCCACTCTCACCTGTATTAAGCAACCTATATATGGAATTCTTTGAAAAGAAACTATTAAGTAATATTTTACCACCCTCAGCAGTCTGGTTTAGATATGTTGATGATGTATTATGTCTCTGGCCATGTAATGAGGACCTAAAAGTTTTCCTACCACAACTTAACAACTTAGCCCCCTCGATCAAATTCACTGTGGAATTAGAGCAAGACTGTAAATTGCCATTCCTAGACTGTCTGATACACAGAATAGGTAACACTTTTAAGTTCAGTATTTATAGAAAACCAACCAATGTGTGTTCATACATTCATTATTATTCTGCCCACCATAATAAAGTCAAACAGTCAGTATTTACAACAATGTTTTTACGTGCCTTGAGAATTTGCAGTCCGGAATTCATCGATGAGGAATACAAATATATATATAATATTGGCTCAAACCTTAAATACCCTAGATCTTTCATAGACAAATGCTTAAACATTACTAAGAAAACTTTTTATAGAACTGATCCCAAGCCCACCCATGACCATAAGAATATCTTAATATTACCATTTCACAAAAATTTCTCACACATTCCGGCACAGCTAAAATCTTGGAACGTCAATGTGGCATTTAAAAACTCATGCACTGTTAAACAAATGTTAATCAAGAACTCCCCCAACAACACAATTGGTTGCATTTATAAAGTCCCTTGCAAGGAATGTAATATGTTTTACTTAGGCCAGACAGGTAAAGATCTTGTAACTAGAATTAAACAACACAAATACAGTGTTAGGACAGGCCAGGAATCCAATGCTCTGTTTGTTCATTTGAGGGATAACAAGCATTGCATTGACTGGGATAATGCCTCCTCAATATTACCATGTAATTCAATTGATAGTAGGAACATCATAGAATCTAGTCTTATTAAACATACCGAAGCATTCAACATGAATTTGAGTAACGGCATGTACAAGCTGGACAACTTTGTAATTAAGAAGATTTGTGATCAGGTGAGAGGGCGGGTCACTGTCCCATCTGACCCAACCACCAACCGTTGTGTGCCATTTAAAGATTAGTAGGGTCATTACCTAATTACCTGACCATTGTGGACCTGGTCTCACCCTCCTCTGTATATATTCATCTTGTTTTGCATTACTATCTCTAGTCTGTACTCACCCCTGAAGATGTGAATTACACGAAAGCGCTTGGGAACTTCGTGTTTTCTTCTTTCCTGGTGGTTATCAGCATATACCTAGATCACGCGCACCTACAGTGATTTACTTGCATATATATATATATATATATATATGTATATATATATATATATATATATATATATATATTTATATATATATATGCTGATAACCACAAGGAAAGAAGAAAACACGAAGTTCCCATGACCATAAGAATCTCTTAGTATTACCATTTCACAAAAATTTCTCTCAAATTCCTTTACAACTAAAAACCTGGAACGTCAGTGTGGCATTTAAAAACTCATGCACTGTTAAACAAATGTTAATTAAGAACTCCCCCAACAATACAGGTGGCTGCATTTATAAGGTTCTTTGCAAGGAATGTACGTAATATGTTTTACTTGGGCCATACAGGTAAAGATCTTGTAACTAGACTTAAACAACATAAATATAGTGTTAGGCCAGGCCAGGCCAGGAATCCAATGCTCTGTTTGTTCATTTGAGGGATAATAAGCATTGCACTGACTGGGATAATGCCTCCTCAAAATTACCTTGCAATTCAATTGGCAGTAGGAACATTATAGAATCCAGTCTCATTAAACATACCGAATCCGTCAACATGAATTTGAGTAATGGTATGTACAAACTGGATAATTTCGTAATTAAGAAGATTTGTAACCAGGTGAGAAGGTTGGGTCATCTTACCCTCTGACCTGACTACCGACTGCTGCGGTGCTTTTTGAAGATTAGTAGGGTCACTACCTAATTACCTGACTATTGTGGACTTGATCTCACCTTCCTCTACTATATATATATATATATTTGCCTTGTTATGTATTTCTCCTTAGTCTTTACTCACCTCTGAAGATGTGAATTTGTGAATTACACGAAAGCGCTTGGGAACTTCGTGTTTTCTTTTTCTTTGTGGGTTCGAATCCTGGCGGGTTGAGGTGTTGATTATTTATGTATACATACATACATACATACATATATATATATATATATATATATATATATATATATATATATATATATATATATATCTATATATATATATATATATATATATATATTGTTACGAGTTGGGGATTTAGAATATAGTTATACGTCTACCCAGATCCCAACAGGTAACAACAAAAAAAAAAACAAAGACAATCGGACTATAAAAGGGTAGACAAAGGATGCGAGTTTTCGTTGTGTATAATAAAGTACCATAAATTCCTTAACAAAATATTCAGCTTATAAATTACCCTTAACCAAACTTAACCTAAACATTAACAGTATATACATATTAATAAAACATAAAACAATCGTGAAGCAAGGTGGAGGTGGGAGAGGCAATACAAGATTACAAATACTTAAGTGAGGAGCTGAGATGGCTGACGAGTAAGGCTGAGTATTATAGAAGACGATAGGTAGTCACTGTGCCGTAGGTTTCCAGGATAGGTGATCCTGTGGTCACTTCCCAGAGCCAAGTGCTCTCTCCTCGAATTGGAGCTGACAAAGAAGACTTTGAGGAGGTGACGCAACAACCAGGATATGGAGAAGGGAAACCCGGGAGTGGTAACTAAGACGAGTCATACTCGTGTTTCGTCCCTAGATGGCGTTGCTCGTGGTGCTGGGTAGGTAGATCAAGACAATAGATGGCGTGGTTCGTAGTGCTGGGTAGGTAGATCATGACAATTGGTGGCTGGGTTCGTAACACACCCCTCCTCCAAAGACCTCCGTAGCGCGGGCGCGAAGGAGGTGATCACCTGATGCGTCTGGAGAGTAGCTGCTGCATTTC
This sequence comes from Homarus gammarus, assembly GCA_958450375.1. NCBI lineage: Eukaryota > Metazoa > Arthropoda > Malacostraca > Decapoda > Nephropidae > Homarus > Homarus gammarus. The sequence continues at coordinate 248,941 of CAUDMG010000372.1, forward strand.
CACTGGAGCTCGGGATAAGGAGTCTGCAATCAGGTTGTCCACCCCCTTTATGTGCCGGACTTGTAGATTATAGGGCTGGGTGAGGAGAGCTCAGCGGAGGATTCGCTGGTTGGAGGTCTTGTTGGTTTGGATGAACATGAGTGGGTTATGGTCGGTGAAGACTAGGGTTGTTTGTGGGCAAGACTGGAGGTAACATTCAAACTTCTTTATTGCCAACACCAGAGCCAGGGCCTCCTTCTCTATGGTCGAATAGTTGGTCTGATGTTTTTTCAACTTGGCGGAGTGGTATGCCACAGGGTGAAGGACATCAGTGGTTGGGTCGGGTTGTAGGAGCACAGCCCCAACTCCGACACCGCTAGCGTCGATTTGCAGATGGAAGGGCAAGGTGTAGTCAGGGGGGTGGACTACAGGCTTAGAGGCAAGAAAGGCTTTGAGGCGGTGGAAAGACTGGTCGCACTTCTGGTTCCAGATGTAAGGGACCGCAGTACTGGTAAGGTCTGTGAGGGGTCCGGCCACACTGGAGAAGTTACTGCAGAACTGACGATAGTAGCCGCACATCCCCAGGAAGCGCATGAGTTCCTTTCTCGTCCTTGGAGTGGGGAAGGACAAGATGGCTTTAACGTTTGCGTCCTTGGGTCTCACCATACCATGCCCAACGATATGTCCCAGGTAAGTCACTGAGGCCCGGCCAAAAGCAGATTTAGCCAGGTTTATGGTGAATCCAGTCTCTTGCAGTCGTGCCAACAGTATCTCCAAACGCACCAGATGTTCGTCCCAGCCGTCCGACACCACCACCAGGTCATCCAGGTAGGCGAACGTCCCACCTAGGTCCTGAATTAGGTTGTTGATGGCCCTCTGGAATGTGGCCGGAGCATTAGAAAAGCCAAACGCCATAACCAAATATTGAAAAAGACCAAATGGAGTTATAAATGCGGAGATTATTTTTGCCCTATCCGTGAGTCCCACTTGATAATATCCTTTCAACAGGTCCACGGTACTGATAAATTTTGCACAGCCTATGCTGTCTATTATATCTTCAATCAAAGGTAAAGGGTATATATATATATATATATATATATATATATATATATATATATATATATATATATATATATATATATATACATGCAAGTAAATCACTGTAGGTGCGCGTGATCTAGGTATATGCTGATAACCACCAGGAAAGAAGAAAACACGAAGTTCCCAAGCGCTTTCGTGTAATTACACGAAAGCGCTTGGGAACTTCGTGTTTTCTTCTTTCCTGGTGGTTATCAGCATATATATATATATATATATATATATATATATATATATATATATATATATATATATATATATATATATATATGGTGTCTATAAAGTCCATGTGCCATTTAAGATGTTACAAACTTTAGTTCTATTGGAGATAAAAACAATCTGTAAAATGCAATAGAGAGGTAATTTATTAAGTTTTAACTACTTTAATCTTAGGATTTTAATTTTCAACATGTCCACCATCATTATGGATACAAAGCACAATACGATTTTGAAGCCATTTCATATAGGTAAGGCTGATTATCTAGAAATATAATTGAATAAATAAATTTCCTTGTGTTAAAACTTAAATAAACTGCCTCTCTATTGCATTTTACGGATTTTTTTATCTCCGATAGAAATGAAGTTAGTAACATCTTAAACTGCACACAGACTTTATAAACAGCCTTATAATAAGGAAGTAATTCCCCATGAAAAATTATTGTGTTGTAGTGGACGTCTCCCCTACAAGCTGCCACGCACCACCTGTTACCGCCTTCCCTAGCAACCAAGCGTATCCGCATTCCATTGCCCGCCGTATCCTAGCAACGGAACTAGTCACCGGCTACTTCTCGGGTTTTCCCAACATGACTCATAGAGGACTGGCGGCTGCTGCTCGGTGTATATAAGCTCTGTCTCTCCATTGAGATGCATTCTGACCAATCTTCTTGAACAAGCAACATCTCCTCCAGCAAGCTCCACACTGTTAACATTTCATTCAACCAGGAGGCCAGCAACAGGCAACATCTTCTCTAACGGAGCTCCTGCACACATACCTCCTTAGACAAGCTACTCACCGCACGTCTCTACCAAGCAGCCCCTCACCACACAGCACCTCCAGCACCAGACTGTCTATCATATAACTTATATATTATACAAGAAAACCACATTAGAGTTTCCTTCCATCCTGAGTGCTAGACAACTTTAATATCTCGATACCCCTACAATGGTGACTCCCGGAGATAAGCACTCACACAGGATGGAGGACGGACGGATCTCTCTGCCGATTTTCAACCACAACGTCGAGGACTGGCTTGACCATGTGGAAGCAGCCCTCGCCGGCTCACGAGCGACCGACGAACAAAAGTATTGCGCCCTGCTTTGTGCCTTACCCACGGAAGTGGCCACGCGGGTCTCACAAACCATTTCCAACCCTCCAGATCACAACAAATTCGCTACCCTGCGGGCTGCCTTGAAGACGTGTTATCAACAGACCAGCCCCAATCTCCTGCAAGATCTATCCTCTACCTCCCTCGGGAACTCAACCCCGGGACGTCTCTGGGAGGAGATGTGTCGGCTGAACTCCCGTCACACAGACAGACTCCCCGACTCTATCCTGCGCCAGCTTCACGCACAAAAGCTACCCACAGAAGTACGCAACATCCTGTCCGCAGTAGATTACTCTACGACACCGGAACTATATGCAACCGCGGCGGATAGAATTTTTAACGAATGCGCTGCTGCACCCCTTGCCGCCACGGTCACACCAGTACCTACCATCGAACTTGTAAGCCGGGTCAACACCCCTCAGCCGAGCAATTCCTCACAAGACATCAAGGACCTGTTGCAAATTTTGAACCGCAGGATGGACACTGTTGAGCAGTTCTGCTCCTCCATACCCGCTGCTGCGCCGGTTCCTGACTCACACACTACGCCCTACAAGTTCCGACACACAGCAGCCAACCCCCAGCACAACAAATTTACCCTCTGCTGGTATCACCAGACTTTCGGCCGCTATGCTCGAAACTGTGAGCCCTATTGCACCTATTCGGGAAACGGCAACACCGGAGGCTGGTAGACGCCTCAGCCTCCGTCCCTCCAGGCGTCTCATTACTGCGCGTCACCGACCGCACCTCCGGCAAGAAGTTTCTCATCGACACCGGTTCATCGGTCAGCCTCATCCCTCCCTCACTACGAGACAAGTCAAAGCAACCCTCGTATGACCTGTTCGCTGCCAACGGTACCTCCATCGCCTCCTACGGCGTACGCACCCTCGCCTTAGACCTCGGTCTGCCCAAGACTCTGCGTTGGTTATTCGTGATAGCAGACGTGTCTCAACCCATCCTTGGTTTCGACTTCCTCACCTTCCACAAGCTCGGCGTCAAACCAAGTCATCTATGCCTCATTCATGAGCCTACAGCACGCAAGATCCAGGGTTCTCGTGCCAGACACACGGACGCTATCACCTGTCTTGCGCCTTCCAACGAGTTCTCCTCCCTGCTCGACGAATTCAAGGAGCTTTTCTCACCCCGAGTCTCCCTACCCCCACCACCTACGTCGGGAATTTTCCACCACATCGAAACCAAAGGACCACCAGTCTTTTCACGCCCTCGCCGCCTGCGCCCTGAGCTCCTGTACACAGCCAAAGCAGAATTCAACAAACTACTGCAAGACGGCATCATTCGCCCTTCAAGGAGTCCCTGGGCATCGCCTCTTCACATGGTTCCTAAGCAAACACCCGGCGAGTGGAGGGTGTGTGGCGACTACAGAGCCCTGAATCTCGTCACCAAACCTGACAGGTACCCTATTCCGCATGTCCAGGACTTTCACCACAAACTTCATGGCAAGACTATCTTCTCGAAGATCGACTTGGAGCGTGCCTTCCACCAGATCCCAGTAGCACCGGCAGATACCCAGAAGACAGCCATCACCACTCCGTTCGGACTCTTCGAGTACACTTTCATGAGTTTTGGCTTACGCAATGCAGCACAGACTTTCCAGAGGTTCATGGACCATATGCTTCGCGACCTCGATTTTGTCACCGTCTACATTGACGACATCCTCGTCGCATCTTCGACGCCTGCCGAGCACCACCACCACCTACAACTCCTTCTCCAACGCCTGCAGAACAACAACATGAAAGTTCATCCTGCTAAGTGCGTCTTTGGAACCTCGGCCATCGATTTCCTCGGTCACAGAGTCTCGCCCAGTGGCATACAACCCCTACCACAGAAGATAACCGCGATTAGGGAGTTCCCCAAACCTGAAACGGCGAAGAAACTCCGGGAGTTCCTGGGTTTAGTCAACTACTACCACCGCTTCATTGACAAAGCTGCCACCGTCCTAGCCCCCCTACACGACCTTCTCAAGGGACGCCCAAAGAAGTCTCACAAGTCTCTCATGTGGACTCAAGAGGCTACTACGGCATTCACCACTATCAAACAGCACATCACACGCCTCACCCTCCTGGCCCACCCCGCACCTAACGCCCGGACCACTCTCACAACAGACGCTTCTTCTACTGCAGTGGGCGCCGTCTTACAGCAGGAGATCAACGGAACTTTCATGCCCGTTGCTTTCTTCTCACAACGGCTTCAACCACCACACCTCAAGTACAGCGCTTTTGATCGAGAACTCCTGGCCATATACTTGGCTGTCAGACATTTCCAACACTTCCTCGAGGCCCGTCAGTTCACCATCTTCACTGATCACAAGCCCCTCGTCCACGCTTTCGCTTCAGCTTCCCAGTCACATACACCTCGTGTCCTGCGCCACTTGGCTTACATCTCGGAGTTCTCCAGCGACGTCCAACACATTAAAGGCAGCCACAACGAGATCGCCGACGCCCTCTCTCGTTGTATATCCGCCATTCTTCCCTCATCTCCACCCATTGATTATGGGCAGCTAGCCGCGGCTCAAGAGAAAGACGAAGACCTGGCAGCTTACAAGACATCCCCCTCAGGCCTCATACTCCAAGAACTCCCTGTTCCTGGCACAAAGATAAAATTGTGGTGCGACGTATCCTGTGGACAGCCTAGACCGTTCGTGCCTCACGTCCACCGCCGCGCTGTTTTCGACCGCATCCATGGTCTCAGCCACCCGGGTGTGCGGGCCTCCCAGCGCCTCCTCACGCAACGTGTCGTCTGGCCCGGCATCAAGTCTGATACTAAGAAATGGGCTGCCCAGTGCCTAGCCTGCCAGTCCTCCAAAATACATCGTCACATACGGGCCCCCTTACAAGCCTTTCCTATTCCCAAAGGACGTTTTCAAGTAGTACACCTCGACATCGTGGGACCTCTTCCATCATCCTACGGTAGCACCTACATCTTCACCTGCATCGACCGTTTCACCAGGTGGACAGAAGCAATTCCCATGCCCAACGCTACAGCAGAGACTACTGTCCGCGCCTTCATGTCCGGTTGGGTTTCCCGTTTTGGCCCCCCCCGCTACCGTAATCACTGACCGAGGAGTACAGTTTGAGTCACAACTCTGGCAGCACCTCCTACAGTTCCTCGGCACGTCTAGACAACGCACTACAGCATACCACCCTCAAGCCAACGGCATGGTAGAACGTTTTCACCGGCAGCTGAAGGACGCACTCAAGGCACAGCACGACCCTTACAGCTGGACTGATGCGCTTCCCTTAGTGCTCCTCGGCATCCGTGCGTCACACAAGGAGGATATGGACTGTAGCCCAGCAGATCTGACACTAGGCGAGCCCCTTCGGCTACCCGGGGATTTTTCACTCCCTCCTGATCCCAATCAAGCCACTCCAGCCGTTCGTCACGACTTACTCCAAAAGCTACGACAAGCAGTTTCTGCATTCAGAGCTACTGCTCCACGCCAGCCTACTCGGCGCCCTGAACACATCCCTCCTGCACTACTCACAGCCGAGTATGTTTTCGTCAGGCATGATGCTCACCGCAACCCATTACAACGCCCCTACGATGGACCCTTCCAGGTGGTTACCCGTTCTGCAAAGTTCCTGACAATTATCCGGAATGGCAGACATGACACCGTCAGCATAGACAGAGTCAAACCGGCCGCCTTACCCGTCGGGCCCCCAGCCCAGCAGCACCATCAACAAACTACGCCTGCACCAGTCCACCCGCAGTTACCACCGGCAGCAACACCACGCCCACGACATTTCTGGGCACCCTCCTTTCACCCTCATGTACAACCTGCTCCTGTCATAGAACCTGAACCTGTAGTAAGCCTCCCTCCTATCATAGAACCTGCTCCTGTCATAGACCCTCCTCCTGTCATAGAACCTGAACCTGCTCCTGCCATGGACCCTCCTCCTGACGCAGCCCCTGCAGCAGCAGGAGCACAACAACCATTGCTTGTACAACCTCCTCTAATCCCAAACCCTCTTTCTCCTCCTAATTCTCCCACAGGTTTTGTGTCACTGGACGGAGTTGTTACACGTAGCGGTCGAGTCGTACATACACCTGCCCGGTATGTGTTATGTGTGGGACACAACCCGGACAACATCCAGCCTCCCGCCGCGCCGGGAGGGGAGGGGGAGTATTGTAGTGGACGTCTCCCCTACAAGCTGCCACGCACCACCTGTTACCGCCTTCCCTAGCAACCAAGCGTATCCGCATTCCATTGCCCGCCGTATCCTAGCAACGGAACTAGTCACCGGCTACTTCTCGGGTTTTCCCAACATGACTCATAGAGGACTGGCGGCTGCTGCTCGGTGTATATAAGCTCTGTCTCTCCATTGAGATGCATTCTGACCAATCTTCTTGAACAAGCAACATCTCCTCCAGCAAGCTCCACACTGTTAACATTTCATTCAACCAGGAGGCCAGCAACAGGCAACATCTTCTCTAACGGAGCTCCTGCACACATACCTCCTTAGACAAGCTACTCACCGCACGTCTCTACCAAGCAGCCCCTCACCACACAGCACCTCCAGCACCAGACTGTCTATCATATAACTTATATATTATACAAGAAAACCACATTAGAGTTTCCTTCCATCCTGAGTGCTAGACAACTTTAATATCTCGATACCCCTACAATGGTGACTCCCGGAGATAAGCACTCACACAGGATGGAGGACGGACGGATCTCTCTGCCGATTTTCAACCACAACGTCGAGGACTGGCTTGACCATGTGGAAGCAGCCCTCGCCGGCTCACGAGCGACCGACGAACAAAAGTATTGCGCCCTGCTTTGTGCCTTACCCACGGAAGTGGCCACGCGGGTCTCACAAACCATTTCCAACCCTCCAGATCACAACAAATTCGCTACCCTGCGGGCTGCCTTGAAGACGTGTTATCAACAGACCAGCCCCAATCTCCTGCAAGATCTATCCTCTACCTCCCTCGGGAACTCAACCCCGGGACGTCTCTGGGAGGAGATGTGTCGGCTGAACTCCCGTCACACAGACAGACTCCCCGACTCTATCCTGCGCCAGCTTCACGCACAAAAGCTACCCACAGAAGTACGCAACATCCTGTCCGCAGTAGATTACTCTACGACACCGGAACTATATGCAACCGCGGCGGATAGAATTTTTAACGAATGCGCTGCTGCACCCCTTGCCGCCACGGTCACACCAGTACCTACCATCGAACTTGTAAGCCGGGTCAACACCCCTCAGCCGAGCAATTCCTCACAAGACATCAAGGACCTGTTGCAAATTTTGAACCGCAGGATGGACACTGTTGAGCAGTTCTGCTCCTCCATACCCGCTGCTGCGCCGGTTCCTGACTCACACACTACGCCCTACAAGTTCCGACACACAGCAGCCAACCCCCAGCACAACAAATTTACCCTCTGCTGGTATCACCAGACTTTCGGCCGCTATGCTCGAAACTGTGAGCCCTATTGCACCTATTCGGGAAACGGCAACACCGGAGGCTGGTAGACGCCTCAGCCTCCGTCCCTCCAGGCGTCTCATTACTGCGCGTCACCGACCGCACCTCCGGCAAGAAGTTTCTCATCGACACCGGTTCATCGGTCAGCCTCATCCCTCCCTCACTACGAGACAAGTCAAAGCAACCCTCGTATGACCTGTTCGCTGCCAACGGTACCTCCATCGCCTCCTACGGCGTACGCACCCTCGCCTTAGACCTCGGTCTGCCCAAGACTCTGCGTTGGTTATTCGTGATAGCAGACGTGTCTCAACCCATCCTTGGTTTCGACTTCCTCACCTTCCACAAGCTCGGCGTCAAACCAAGTCATCTATGCCTCATTCATGAGCCTACAGCACGCAAGATCCAGGGTTCTCGTGCCAGACACACGGACGCTATCACCTGTCTTGCGCCTTCCAACGAGTTCTCCTCCCTGCTCGACGAATTCAAGGAGCTTTTCTCACCCCGAGTCTCCCTACCCCCACCACCTACGTCGGGAATTTTCCACCACATCGAAACCAAAGGACCACCAGTCTTTTCACGCCCTCGCCGCCTGCGCCCTGAGCTCCTGTACACAGCCAAAGCAGAATTCAACAAACTACTGCAAGACGGCATCATTCGCCCTTCAAGGAGTCCCTGGGCATCGCCTCTTCACATGGTTCCTAAGCAAACACCCGGCGAGTGGAGGGTGTGTGGCGACTACAGAGCCCTGAATCTCGTCACCAAACCTGACAGGTACCCTATTCCGCATGTCCAGGACTTTCACCACAAACTTCATGGCAAGACTATCTTCTCGAAGATCGACTTGGAGCGTGCCTTCCACCAGATCCCAGTAGCACCGGCAGATACCCAGAAGACAGCCATCACCACTCCGTTCGGACTCTTCGAGTACACTTTCATGAGTTTTGGCTTACGCAATGCAGCACAGACTTTCCAGAGGTTCATGGACCATATGCTTCGCGACCTCGATTTTGTCACCGTCTACATTGACGACATCCTCGTCGCATCTTCGACGCCTGCCGAGCACCACCACCACCTACAACTCCTTCTCCAACGCCTGCAGAACAACAACATGAAAGTTCATCCTGCTAAGTGCGTCTTTGGAACCTCGGCCATCGATTTCCTCGGTCACAGAGTCTCGCCCAGTGGCATACAACCCCTACCACAGAAGATAACCGCGATTAGGGAGTTCCCCAAACCTGAAACGGCGAAGAAACTCCGGGAGTTCCTGGGTTTAGTCAACTACTACCACCGCTTCATTGACAAAGCTGCCACCGTCCTAGCCCCCCTACACGACCTTCTCAAGGGACGCCCAAAGAAGTCTCACAAGTCTCTCATGTGGACTCAAGAGGCTACTACGGCATTCACCACTATCAAACAGCACATCACACGCCTCACCCTCCTGGCCCACCCCGCACCTAACGCCCGGACCACTCTCACAACAGACGCTTCTTCTACTGCAGTGGGCGCCGTCTTACAGCAGGAGATCAACGGAACTTTCATGCCCGTTGCTTTCTTCTCACAACGGCTTCAACCACCACACCTCAAGTACAGCGCTTTTGATCGAGAACTCCTGGCCATATACTTGGCTGTCAGACATTTCCAACACTTCCTCGAGGCCCGTCAGTTCACCATCTTCACTGATCACAAGCCCCTCGTCCACGCTTTCGCTTCAGCTTCCCAGTCACATACACCTCGTGTCCTGCGCCACTTGGCTTACATCTCGGAGTTCTCCAGCGACGTCCAACACATTAAAGGCAGCCACAACGAGATCGCCGACGCCCTCTCTCGTTGTATATCCGCCATTCTTCCCTCATCTCCACCCATTGATTATGGGCAGCTGGCCGCGGCTCAAGAGAAAGACGAAGACCTGGCAGCTTACAAGACATCCCCCTCAGGCCTCATACTCCAAGAACTCCCTGTTCCTGGCACAAAGATAAAATTGTGGTGCGACGTATCCTGTGGACAGCCTAGACCGTTCGTGCCTCACGTCCACCGCCGCGCTGTTTTCGACCGCATCCATGGTCTCAGCCACCCGGGTGTGCGGGCCTCCCAGCGCCTCCTCACGCAACGTGTCGTCTGGCCCGGCATCAAGTCTGATACTAAGAAATGGGCTGCCCAGTGCCTAGCCTGCCAGTCCTCCAAAATACATCGTCACATACGGGCCCCCTTACAAGCCTTTCCTATTCCCAAAGGACGTTTTCAAGTAGTACACCTCGACATCGTGGGACCTCTTCCATCATCCTACGGTAGCACCTACATCTTCACCTGCATCGACCGTTTCACCAGGTGGACAGAAGCAATTCCCATGCCCAACGCTACAGCAGAGACTACTGTCCGCGCCTTCATGTCCGGTTGGGTTTCCCGTTTTGGCCCCCCCCGCTACCGTAATCACTGACCGAGGAGTACAGTTTGAGTCACAACTCTGGCAGCACCTCCTACAGTTCCTCGGCACGTCTAGACAACGCACTACAGCATACCACCCTCAAGCCAACGGCATGGTAGAACGTTTTCACCGGCAGCTGAAGGACGCACTCAAGGCACAGCACGACCCTTACAGCTGGACTGATGCGCTTCCCTTAGTGCTCCTCGGCATCCGTGCGTCACACAAGGAGGATATGGACTGTAGCCCAGCAGATCTGACACTAGGCGAGCCCCTTCGGCTACCCGGGGATTTTTCACTCCCTCCTGATCCCAATCAAGCCACTCCAGCCGTTCGTCACGACTTACTCCAAAAGCTACGACAAGCAGTTTCTGCATTCAGAGCTACTGCTCCACGCCAGCCTACTCGGCGCCCTGAACACATCCCTCCTGCACTACTCACAGCCGAGTATGTTTTCGTCAGGCATGATGCTCACCGCAACCCATTGCAACGCCCCTACGATGGACCCTTCCAGGTGGTTACCCGTTCTGCAAAGTTCCTGACAATTATCCGGAATGGCAGACATGACACCGTCAGCATAGACAGAGTCAAACCGGCCGCCTTACCCGTCGGGCCCCCAGCCCAGCAGCACCATCAACAAACTACGCCTGCACCAGTCCACCCGCAGTTACCACCGGCAGCAACACCACGCCCACGACATTTCTGGGCACCCTCCTTTCACCCTCATGTACAACCTGCTCCTGTCATAGAACCTGAACCTGTAGTAAGCCTCCCTCCTATCATAGAACCTGCTCCTGTCATAGACCCTCCTCCTGTCATAGAACCTGAACCTGCTCCTGCCATGGACCCTCCTCCTGACGCAGCCCCTGCAGCAGCAGGAGCACAACAACCATTGCTTGTACAACCTCCTCTAATCCCAAACCCTCTTTCTCCTCCTAATTCTCCCACAGGTTTTGTGTCACTGGACGGAGTTGTTACACGTAGCGGTCGAGTCGTACATACACCTGCCCGGTATGTGTTATGTGTGGGACACACCCCGGACAACATCCAGCCTCCCGCCGCGCCGGGAGGGGAGGGGGAGTATTGTAGTGGACATCTCCCCTACAAGCTGCCACGCACCACCTGTTACCGCCTTCCCTAGCAACCAAGCGTATCCGCATTCCATTGCCCGCCGTATCCTAGCAACGGAACTAGTCACCGGCTACTTCTCGGGTTTTCCCAACATGACTCATAGAGGACTGGCGGCTGCTGCTCGGTGTATATAAGCTCTGTCTCTCCATTGAGATGCATTCTGACCAATCTTCTTGAACAAGCAACATCTCCTCCAGCAAGCTCCACACTGTTAACATTTCATTCAACCAGGAGGCCAGCAACAGGCAACATCTTCTCTAACGGAGCTCCTGCACACATACCTCCTTAGACAAGCTACTCACCGCACGTCTCTACCAAGCAGCCCCTCACCACACAGCACCTCCAGCACCAGACTGTCTATCATATAACTTATATATTATACAAGAAAACCACATTAGAGTTTCCTTCCATCCTGAGTGCTAGACAACTTTAATATCTCGATACCCCTACAGTGTATCGGTTAAAATAGAACAAACATTTTTTTTCCCATTCCGGTTAATTTTTAAGGTACAGTTAGTTTCAACTGTGAACTGAGAAGAGAAAACTGTTTATCAGACGTTACTGTCAACAATTTGATACAGAACAGATTGCGTAGAAAGGCGTAAAGATGTCACGAAATAGAAGTTTTAACCTTGCTTATTGAGTAAATACTGCTTGATATTATAATGAGTGATGGAGCTATCCACAGTTCAGCTCAAAGGTACATTACATGTGGGAATGTAAATAATCCTAATTACATTAATTTTTTGGGGGAAAAATTCCTTATTATAAAATGTCTCTATTACTCGTTTTTCTCTGGAACACATCCCCAACATTTTCTGAGAGCAAACTATGCATATCACACGGACAGACACTATCATACATCCTCTGAATGTTTCTGGGTGCTGGGGAAAGTTTTCCGAGTCTAAACTACACCTCTCATCTCACAAGGATTAACACTTTTTCAACACATTTAGGCTGTTGGTATGAGCAAAATATTTATGGCTCGCAAAAGTGTATAAACTTTTATTCGCAGCATTTGTTCTAATTTTGTTAGAGAGATGAATTTGGTAACATAGTGAACATGAATAATAGAGCCTTTAGTAAAAAAAATGTACATCATCACGATCTAATGATGGGGCAAATTTTGTAACAAGAGGTACCGGTATGGCCAGCATAAGGACAGAACCAGACAATGTGATGTAGTCGTGGCCAGAATTAGGCTAGGATACAGACACATCTGGCAAGTTAGTAACGCTGTACCCATACCGGAACACTCAGCATGTAAACTTTGTGATAAACCTTTGAAGCATACACTTGAACACTATATTATTGAATGTGACACTGTCAAAGACTTCAGGCCACCTGACTTACTGTACCTTGAACTATGTAATTACTTCATTGAATCAGGTGTGCTTGACGACATTCTTGCTGTTTATCCCAAATTTGCTAGCCCACACTGATTAGTCTTCAATTAGAATATGACTCCAATGTATGTGATCCACTGACCTATATATGCTGCTGGTGAATGTGATGCATTTCCTTCTTTGTGTACGAACCTCTGTCCTGCTTGGCAGTGAACAGTGGCATTACCCACATGAATCTGACCTATATATAGTGTCAATGAATATGATGCATTCTTTGTGTACGAACCTCTGTCCTGTATGGCAGTGAAAAGTGACATTACCCACATGAATCTGACCGACGTATATGTATGTATGTGTGCGTGTGTGCATGTATATGTACGTGTACATGTATATGTGTATGTATATACGTATATGTATGTATATGTGTGTGTGTGTGTGTTTACATATATGTATATGTACTGTCAATGAATATGATGCAACTCTTTGTGTACGAACCTCTGTCCTGCATGGCAGTGAACAGTGACATTATCCATATGAACTTGACCTATATACATTTATAGTTGTTAATGAATATGATGTATTTCTTTGTGTGTGAACCTCTGTCCTGCGTGACAGTGAGAAGTGATACCACCCTCAGTGTCAAGACCTGACTGAATTACTCAGAATAGGCAAACTGTACTACAAGCTCTGCCAATAAATTTGTTAAACTAAAAAACTAAGATACCAGAATCTATAAAATAAAATAAATCACTTCCAATCAAATAAGAATTTTGTTTATTTTTACTAAAATAACCCTGAATAGTTTATCTAACAGTTTTTTTCATATATACTTTAGGTGTGTGTGTGTGTGTACGTGCGTGTGCACGAGGCATGAATGGAGTTGTGTTACAGCCAAGACTGGAGTTTTCCACCGTGAATTGGGGAAAGTTTTCCCAGAGTCTAAACTAGCATCTCGCATGGAGCTGCATTTATTTACGCAAACACCACTGTACACATACAATATATTGTATATAAACAAAATAATATATACTACTACTATACTGTCCATTACTGTACTCACCAGTAGATGCTGTCATCTTGAGCCTACAGTAGGCATACAGTGTATCCACTCTTCTTTATGTACAGTACAGTTTTATGAAACTGTAATCACTCTTTACATCTTAACACTGCTTTAACACTGAATTCTTGGCTGATTGTGTCCTGGTACAGTAATGTACTGTATTTTACAACACAAATTGTATGCAGAATCAGCAGTTAGCGAGGGAACAACCTTCTACAATGGCAGTAGAATATGAACTACGGTAAGCGATCCAAGCAGCTAGGCCACCCACGCACCTGGCAGTAAGGATGCATTGGAGCATGTTGCAATAGCTTGGAATTCCCTGGAAATTTTTGGCCCATGCCAAGAACATAGAGGTTTGTAGGGATTTTCTTGTAATTCTGGTAAATGCCCGATTTTCATCCCTGGAAACTCGTTTACACACCCAGAATGGAGAGAGTTTTCCCGGCCTGACTTCTATTCCTGCTATTGGAGAGTTCTGGGGACCAGGAATTCTGGCTAATGAAGAGTTTGTTATAGATGTTCCAAAAAATGTATTATTATAACACCTATATAAAAAGTGAATAGCTGTCCAGGGCAATTGCTATTAATTGCCGACTGGAAAAACATTGTGCAAACAATGGTTGGGCATTCATTGATAACTGGCAACGACTACCTGTACTGTCGCGGCGGAGTACACTTGTCTCGTGAGGGGGTAAAGACGTTGTCTGCATCCCTGGAGCGTGAAATTGTCACTTCAAAGGGGGGTTTCGCCAGTAGAGAGGGGTCGGAGAAAGTGAGAATCAAAAAACAAGCAGGTCCTGGGAAGTAAAATTAGTTGCTCAGGACAAGGGGTAAAACAGGACCAGGGAGGAGTAGGTTTAAATGTATACTATACAAAGAGTAGGAGCGTTAGAAATAAAATAGACTTGCTGAGAGCGGTTGTATGTACCGAGAATGTAGACATCATAGCAATCACCGAAACTTGGATGAATCTGGCAAGCAAATTTTTTTTATCAGAGTACCACATAGAAGGGTACAACCTTTTTCACAAGGACAGGGAAGGTAGGAAGGGGGGAGGGGTCGCACTCTTCGTCAAGGATACATTAAAATGTTGTACTAATAATTCAATAAAGGGTGAAATAGGAACCGAGTCTGTGTGGGTAGAAATCACGGAAGGAAGAGAAAAACTAATTATGGGAGTGATTTACAGGCCCCCAAGTCTTGGCAAAGAAGCAGCTCAGCCCATATGGCAGGAAATGAGTAGGGCAGCAAAATATAACAACCTATGCATTATGGAGGATTTCAACTTCAGAAATATTGACTGGGACAACATTGTAGGCGACTATGAATCTGAAGACTTCCTAGACGCAGTACAGGACAATTTTTTGAAACAACTAATTACAGAACCTACTAGAGGTGACAATATATTAGACCTAGTATTAACAAATAAAGAAAATATTATCAGAGATATCACAGTAGGGGAAGAACTAGGTAACAGTGATCACAGAGAAATCAGGTTCACCCTAAATTGGGAAACGAAAAACAATGACAATATGGTCAGAGTCCCACACTTTCGGTTGGCGGATTATCAGGGGTTAAGAAGGTACCTAGGTGAGGTCACCTGGGAACAGTCACATCAGTTCCCAGTAGGAAGTGGTTAGGTCATAGATGACACAACAATTGATCATGACTATAATATATTCACCAGTATACTACATAAAGCACAAGAACAAAATATACCATACAGAAAAATTAGATCAAATAAGAATGAGCCAAGGTGGATGACCAGAAAACTTAAACATGACATAGGAATAAAGAAAGGAATATATAGGAAATTATAGGGAGGGGAGGAGCAGCTCAGAAACAGGTATAATGAACTATCTAGGAATGTTAAGAAAAATGTAAGGAAAGCAAAGAGAGACTATGAAATCAAAATAGCAAGAGAATCCAAGGCGAATCCCAAGGGATTTTTCCAGGTATATAGGACAAAGGTCAAGGACAAAGTTGGGCCTTTAAAGTCAGGGAGGGGAGAATTGATAAATGGCAGTGAAGACATGAGCAAAGCATTAAACAGCTACTTCTTATCAGTTTTCACAGAAGAAATTTGCGATGAAATTCCGGAGGTGGAACTGATATTTAAGGGAAAGGAAGAAGAGAAATTAAAGAATAGCACCATCAGAAAAGAGGATGTTCTTAAGAAGATAAATAAACTAAAGAACACAAAATCCCCAGGGCCGGATGAAATTTTTCCTCGAGTCTTAAAAGAGTGTAGGGGACAGATTAGCGGACCCCTCGTAAATTTATTTACAAAATCATTAGACACTAGAGTTGTGCCAGAGTTGTGGAAACAGGCGAATGTAGTACCCATATTTAAAAAGGGAGACAGAGCATCAGCGTCAAATTACCGGCCAATCAGTTTGACGTCAGTAGTGGGGAAATTTCTTGAATCAATTATAGTAGATAGCATCCGATCGCATCTAGAGAAAAGCAAATTAATCTACGACTCTCAACATGGGTTTACAAAGGGAAAATCTTGTCTAACAAATCTGCTAACGTTTTTTAGGAAAGTCTTCGAGGTAGTAGATAATGACGAAAATTACGATGTTATTTACTTAGACTTTAGCAAAGCATTTGACAGAGTACCGCATCAGAGGCTTCTGAGAAAAATTAAGGCTCATGGTATCGAGGGGAAAGTTTTAAATTGGATAAAATCATGGCTCACCAATAGAACGCAGAGGGTCAGCGTAGATGGTGTTAAATCTGAGTGGGGCCGTGTAACCAGTGGGGTTCCCCAGGGGTCAGTACTAGGCCCACTCTTGTTCATAATCTACATAAACGATTTAGATACTGGGATCAGCATTGACATAAGCAAGTTTGCGGATGACACCAAAATAGGGCGGCAAATTAATTCAGGGCAGGATGCAAATGCATTACAGGAGGATCTAAATAAACTGCAGGGGTGGTCTGAAAAATGGCAAATGAAATTCAACACCAGCAAGTGCAGCGTACTTAATATTGGAAGAACAAATACTTATAATGTATACAGCCTGAACAACATCAACCTAGAGAAGTCGACTTGTGAAAGAGACCTAGGGGTACTTGTAAGCCCGGACCTACGGCCTAGAAAACAGTGCGTTAATGTTCGAAATAAGGCAAACAGAGTATTGGGTTTTATATTTAGAAGTGTAAGTAACAAGAGTGCAGAGGTCTTATTGCAACTATATCTTGCGCTAGTTAGGCCGCACCTCGATTATGCGGTTCAGTTCTGGTGCCCCTATTATAGAATGGATATAAATTCACTAGAGTCGGTGCAGCGAAGAATGACAAAAATGATTCAGGGACTTAGAAACCTTCCATATCAGGATAGGTTAAAGAAACTTAACTTGCATTCCCTAGAAAGACGAAGAGTGCGGGGAGATATGATAGAAGTATTTAAGTGGGTGAAAGGAATCAATAAAGGGGATATAGATAAAGTTCTTATAATATCCGAGCAGGATAGGACTCGGAGCAACGGATTCAAGTTGGATAAGTTTAGGTTTAGGAGGGAGATAGGAAGAAACTGGTTCACAAATAGGGTGGTGGACGAGTGGAACAAGCTTAGCAACTTTGTAGTAAGTGCGGGAACTCTGGAAAGTTTCAAAAGGAGGCTAGATAGATTCATGGATGATAGAGAGTGGTAGTAACTCTCGACAGGAGCTGCCATGCACAGGCCAACCGGCCTATTGCAGACTCCTTATGTTCTTATAATTATTTATGTTTAAATTTTTTATCTCTGAAAATATAGTAAAAATGTACTATCTTTATAACAATGCCAAATTATGTGTGAATGACCTCCAAAGATATTGTAGTGGACGTCTCCCCTACAAGCTGCCACGCCACCACCTGTTACCGCCTTCCCTAGCAACCAAGCGTATCCGCATTCCATTGCCCGCCGTATCTTAGCAACGGAACTAGTCACCGGCTACTTCTCGGGTTTTCCCACCATGACTCATAGCCGCTGCTGGGTGTATAAAAGCTCTGTCTCTCCATTGAGATTCATTCTGACCAATCTTCTTGAACAAGCAACATCTCCTCCAGCAAGCTCCACACTGTTAACATTTCATTCAACCAGGAGGCCAGCAACAGGCAACATCTTCTCTAACGGAGCTCCTGCACACATACCTCCTTCGACAAGCTACTCACCGCACGTCTCTACCAAGCAGCCCCTCACCACACAGCACCTCCAGCACCAGACTGTCTATCATATAACTTATATATTATACAAGAAAACCACATTAGAGTTTCCTTCCATCCTGAGTGCTAG
Source organism: Homarus gammarus (assembly GCA_958450375.1). Classification (NCBI taxonomy): domain Eukaryota; kingdom Metazoa; phylum Arthropoda; class Malacostraca; order Decapoda; family Nephropidae; genus Homarus; species Homarus gammarus. The sequence goes on from CAUDMG010000372.1 coordinate 267,026, forward strand.
ACAACTTTAATATCTCGATATCCCTACAATATCATCAAATATAGTTTGTTAAGCTTACGTTATTTCGTCGCCTTTGAAGTTTGACCTTAGTTGGCCAGCCAGGCCCAGCCACCTGTTGTCACCAATCACCTTGCCAATGACAATGTAATTCTTACACACAGAGGAATTGTTAAAAGTACCGACTTACCGCAGCTGACTGTTGGTCAAGAAATTTTACCAGATTAGACAACCTTTCATCCGAATGACCTCATCTGACTTATTTCAGTCCATTTCAGCCTGATGTTGCTCATTTATTACAAAATCTAATGTTTATATTGTTTTTTATTTTGTTTTCATATTTTGAAGCATTAGTAAATAAAATCTGTACATTGTTTCGAGATTTACTAGAATGTTAACCTTAACAAAGTGTTGGATAATTAATTTACCTTTCAGCTAAGGAAAGACTCTACAGTATCTTGACTTCAAATTTTAATCT